>ML251995.1:1883-53316 GCA_005239495.1 Nicotiana undulata
GGGGGAGATGGCGCTGGTCTTAGGAATTATGGGGAGAGAGAAACGTGGGATATATGGACACCTTTAATTAAGGAGTAAAAAACTGCCCATTAATTATACCTCTAAATTAATTATGGTATAATTGGTAATTTGGTATACTATGTGTATTTAAGTCAAACATTAAATATTGAGGGTAATAAGATTTCCAATGTAGCATAGGAATGTAAAAATTTCATTCCTTATAGCTCTAAAATAGCTATTTGTGTACTTTCTCCTATTTTGAAACGAAAAGAACGGGCCTTTCTAAGTGGGCTGCACTATTATAACGTTCGTCCTATTATGAGATGGGCTTAGCGTTCACTGAAACAATGGGCCCATTGTTGAATCCCAAAGACAAAAAGAAAGCCATGTCATATATCCTTGTGACACAATGTAAGTAAGATTTTGAACCGTAGGATTTTGTTCCTATCCCAAATCTTCAGCCACTCATTTACAATAGAGTACACTTTGTTTTTTTCTGGTTTAGATATTCTCTCTTTAGTTCTTTGATTCCTAGTTTATGAGTAGCAATTTTCCACTGTGCTTTTGAAGCTGACACTCTTCTTTCTTGTAGGGACATCTCTCTCTTTCTCTCTCTCTATCTCTCTCTCTCTCTGCCATGGCAACTGAAAGCTTCAACAAACCTCCATCATACCCTGAGGTAAACCAAGCTTTCAACTTTCCCTTTTTGCTTTTTCCATTTTTTTGCATCTCATTTTTAAACATTTTTAGCTCAGAATTATACCCCCCCCCCCCCCCCCCCCCCCCTAAAGTCCTATATTTTCAAGCACACACAAAAAATGATTTTTACACATATTTCAGTGATTTTTTCTTAATTCTTGATGAAAGATGTAATCTTTAAAGTTACATGCAAGAACCCTTTAACCCTTCATTGTAATTTAAAGAAGAAAAACAATTCTTGCTTTTTGCCTTTGTTATGGGTAATTCACTTAATATTTCTCTAATTCTTGAGGGAAAGTTTGAGTTTTTGTAATTGTTGCTCAATTCCCTAGAAAATCTTGAAAAAGAGAAAAATGAGCAATTTAAAATGGGAATTTTTAGTACTTTAATGGCTCCCACATGAGCATATATATGATATCAAGAATGCTTTTTTAACAGATCTGCATGTTTGTTTCTTGAAAAAGAAAAAAGAATATAAAAAATAAAGATTTGGGTTTTGTTTGAACAGATGATATATGAAGCCATTGAAGCACTAAATCAAGAAGGGGGTTCAAACAAGTCATCAATATCAACTTACATTGAATCAAAATATGGAGATCTGGGTAAAGATCATTCAGAGTTTCTAACTTTACATTTGGACAATTTGAAGCAAACTGGAGAGCTCATTTTCCTCAAGAACAATTACATTAAACCTGGTACAGATATTCCTCAGAAAAGGGGTAGAGGCAGACCACCAAAACCTAAAGTTCCTTTGCCACCTGGTGCAGAATCTGCATCACCTAGGCCAAGAGGTAGACCAAGAAAAGACCCTAATGCACCACCTTCTTCAAAGAAGCCAAAGCCAACACCTGTAGCCCCAAATTCCTCTGGGAAGCCTAGGGGTAGGCCTAGGAAAGTTAGGCCACAGCCTGCACAAGATGATGATGATGTTGATGTTGAGGAAAGCTGAAAAAAAATTGGAGGCTTATTATTGGACTAGATCTGTTGATGGTGATGACTCTAATGACTTAGTTGTCTTATTTTCCTTTTAATTTTAGGTTTTAGTATTTGCTACTGTAAGAGTTGTTGTCGTCGTGTGACTAGGAGTTAGGGGTTCAAAGTGGTGCAAATATTCTCTGGCAGAAATGCATTGTATGATTGCGACCAGTAGACGGATGTGGTCTGGCTCTTTCTCGAATCCTGCATATAGTGATAGCTTAGTATGATCTCCTCTTGGTTAATGCCTCTACTTGTAGTGGATTATGACTTATGTAGTTCTAGTAGGATTGTGTATGTGTAGCTCTTTGCTTCATGATTCACTGTAGAGAGACCTGTAATCCTTGTTACTATGTGTAATTGCTGTACTTTTCACTCTGTTATCTATATGTTAAAATTAGAATGCATCTTTTTGAAACTTTCCTTTTAACATTGGTTGGGTTTGGAGTTCTTGATGGTGACTGCTAAAGTGAGTTTGTGATGGAGCTCAAGTTGAAAAATAATAATATTACTATTGGATATGAAATGAAGACATTGGAGTGGATTAAAAGATCATGAGTTAACAGGTTTTGTTGGAGAAAAGACAATCATGTGTACGAACTAGATAGTCTCTATATGGAGACATTATCTCTTATCCATATAAAAAATTTGTTACTATAATCATGTCTTTGTCTAAGGTTCCACTTGGGGTTGGAATCTTGATCTAATACGACAAGTCCTTTGCTGCCTCCTGGTGGTGGGAGCAGCAAATTGTTGGAATCTTCTTATGTGTTTGGATTTGAGTACAAGGGTCAGAATTTGTTGTTGGTGGAAGCTGGAGCCTGTGATTAGAGGTGTTCGTTGGTGGAAGCTGGAGCCTCTGATTAGAGGTGTTCATCGTTCGATTTGAGTTGGTTTTTCCCAAAAAAAAAAAATCAACCCAAGTTAAGTTAGTTTTTCAAATATTAGAATCAAATTAAATCAATTAAGTCGGTTATTTATTGATTCGGGTTTTCAATTTTTTTTGGTTATTTATCAGTTTTTTCTTAAATATGAGACATACATACCAAACGCATATTCCGACGATTATATTTTAAACGTAATGATATCAAACCAATTGCTTTTTAAAAAATCTATCATTTATCAAGATATATTGATGATAATTGACTCAAATAGTGATGAATAATTTAAGTACTTAATTAAAAATCGATTATTTTTAACATGAAATAAATTCTTGTACTTAGCAAAAGAAAACTATCGATCAAACTAAAAGGCAAATAATTAGATTATTATAATACAGAGAACTAGACTAACAATATAAATGACTAATATGTCCTCTATTAGGTGTAATAATAAATTTAAATAGCTACTTTTATAGTCGGTTTTGATTCGAATTTTTGGGTTATTTTTTTATTAAAACCAAAACCAAATCAAATTTGATCGGTTTTTAAAATTTAAAATCAAAATCAAACCAAACCTAAAAAGTATTAATTTTTTTGTCGGTTTGGTTCGATTTTTTGGGTTTTTATGAACGCCCCTAATTGGATGCAATGAAGAATACTTGAGAGTGTTATTAAGAAGGGAATTTAGAATTTTAAAGTAGTATTTCCATAGTTTATATATTGGATGTGTGAATAAAATATCATATTAAAAGTTGATTAAAAAAAGAAAGAAAAAAAGCGATATATAAGGTAGTGATACTTTAAGGAATTTTAGGAAAAAATGGAGCTCGGTTCAAAACGCACAATATTACGAGAGTGTTGGCTAAGCTTATAAGATGGTCAAACTAGCTTATAAGTACTTTTCGGTTTATATACGCATTTGGTAAAGTTATAAATTCTTATAAGTCAAGTGCTTATAAGTCAAAAATAAGCCAAAAGCCATAAGCTGGTCACCTCCAGCTTATGAATTTTTAGCTTATAAGCACTTTAAGTTTGACCAAGATTTTCACTATTTTATCCTTACAATATTCCTTTTTAGAACAAAACGCCTACATCGATAATCACTACCTCAAGTATTTTTTCAACCTAAACCCCCGCCTATTCAAGTCTACAATTCTCATTGACTATTTAAGATAAACAATTTCTTTATTCCTTTGCATATTTGTATCAATGTAATTGTATATTAATCTTATTAATTTTTTGGTGTATTGCGTTTTAAGTGTTGTGGTGATGAAGACAATGCTTCTTTCTCTTCAAATATTTTGTCCTATTTAGATTTAACCGAGAAGCTTTTCTCAATTTATTAATTATTATAACTTATCATTATATGTTTATCATAAAATAAATTATATTTATTATAAAAATTATCTTACCTAAGCATATATTAAAATAAAATGACAAATAAGATATTTTATATTTGAAGAAATTACGCCCTTGTAAGTGTAAACAGTTCTAAGGTTATTTAAGTCATTTTAATAGAAAAAGAGCTTATCAGCACTTTTTTATCAAATACTGCAATAATTTATTTCAATTTCAGCACTTGTATCCAAACACGTAACAACTTATTTATTAAATCAATTTCAACACATAAAAGTATTTTTCAACCCCTAATACTTATCAGCTTATCTCAATGTTATGTCAAACCAATTTTTCTTCTAAAACTCTCTCTCTCTCAACAACTTTTTCGTCTTCGTACGTTTTTGGTTTAAAACTAATTTGGCTTTTCTATTTTTCGATATACTTTAATAAGGCCTATTTGATTTGTAATCTTGGGAAGTAAATATTAAAATATCATCCTACTTCTTTTTTATAAAATAAAAGAAGAAATTACTTTTTTTGTGGTTATCTAGTTTTCCACCATGCTACAATTCAAAGCGTATTGTCTCGACTCACGAGTTTGAATAATATATGATCAATTAATTACTATTAATTGAATACAATACTTTTTGTAAAAAAAGTAATAAATGTTATATTAAGCTACAGAATATTTTTGTGGTATTTAATTTATACTCTATTCATCCCAAACGATAAAAATGTTAAGAGCACAAATGTTGACACACTTGCAAATTATTATTATTTTAATATTTAAGAATTACATAAGTTCTAAATCACAATTCTTATATTTTGAAGAATCATAACTATTGTAACAGTATTTTGTTTATTGAAATAGAAAGGAATCGATTGGTTGGAAAATAAGTTATTTCTTAATTAATTATCATATCCCCTTACGAGAATAAAAATTCCGTAATGATTAATTCCGGAATTATTTATTACTATGATTTTATTTCAATCAAATATAGGATAAAGTTATTTTAAATTTAATCTCGAAAATAATTATTCATTATCCGTCGTCCTAACGAGCCCTATTAATGCACTTCTTCTCCTTGGGGTAGATGGAACATAAAAGAGTTGAATAAATTAACCAATTTTGACAATTTAACCAAAGACTATACCAAACACAACCAACTAATCTATAATTGCACCCAAAAAAACGAATCTATAAAAAATATATAAATACGTAGAAAATTTATTTCCATGCTGGCCATTGTTTCTTCTCCGTGCTTGGAAAAAAAAAGAAGAAGAAAGAAATATATAAATGACAAAAAACATTATTTTGTACTTCCACTTGTTGCTCCACTCAACCGAAAGCTTCAGATAAATGATTCTTTTCCCTTTCCCGGCAGAGGCGGACCTGTGGTTCAACTGAACCCATAACTTTTAATGTCGAGTAAAAGTTTGTATGTAAAAATTTATTAAAATAGCAAAAATAGTAAATATAAATACATAACTTTAACAATATAATGAGTTCAATATTAAAAACCTTAAAATTGAACCCATAGGATTTAAATCCTAGATCGCCTCTGTTTCCTGGTTTTGTCGTTCTTCTGATAACTACAGTAGCTATATATATGGTATTTCTTCTGATCTTTGAATTTTTTGTTGCATTTTTATTTGGATTTTCTGTTCATGTAAAGGGGCTTGGATCATTGCACAATGAATTAGTGATTTTTGTAGCATGCCTTTAAGATTCCAACATCAAACTTGTTTTTAAATTTGCACTGCTTTAGATTTTGTTTTCATATGCTTTTTCAAGAATTCCAAGCCTTAAGAAAAAGGCCAGCTAGCTTATATCGATTCAATCCTATTGTCTTTTTGGAGTTGCAGATTCTTGAATGTTGCTAATTTATACTGTAGTTGATATCATTGAGTTTTGGTGTATTAAGACTTAAAATTTGTCTCTTATTAAATGCTGGTTATCGTAAAGATTATGATGGATGGATTCTGTATGCTGCAAAGAATAATGTAGAAGAGCTCTTATTAGAATTGAATCAAGACTGTTCGCACCTCAGTGTGTGTATCGCAATTCTTCATTCAAGACATTGAGTTTGTGGAGCTGCAAGTTTATACGTGATGTGCAAATAACCTGGGTCGAAATTTGACCACATGAGAACGACCTCAAGAGGGGATGATAAAGAAATGGTTAAGCCGAGATTGTGCATACGAGACGCCGTAATGATGCGCTTCACGGCCATGGCCGAGGTTGACTCGCCAGAAGGCCTTCGCGACGTAGTACACGCTATGACGTATAAGGAGGTCGACCTGAAGCGTCAGCGGCGAATTACAGTATACTGGTTAAAGACCGTCGGATAAAGGAGAATACTTAGTATATATACCAGAGGAAAGACCGGGAAATGGGGGCTTTTTCTCTCTCTCAGTAGAGGAGAACGGAAAATCTATTTTGTAAGTAAGAAAATGTTTAGAACCTTGCTACGGACTTTTGTAATGAGCGTTATGCAATCAAGAAGATAGATCCCACAGCCATTAAATGTGATCCTTTTCCTCTCTTCTTTACTTTGCACCATAGAATAATGGTATCATGAATGTGAGCTCTCCAAATACATTCAACAACGTTCATAATCTTAATGAGTACATAAGTTTGACCTAATCCAATTTCTCCTGCTTAATATTTTTCGATCTAATGTTAATTATCTTTGGCTAGGATTTATCCTCTATCTTCTCAATTTATAATGTTTAGCAGAAGGTCTCGCACTTTTTGACAAAACAATTTGGCGCCGTCTGTGGGGACTTCCTAGCCAAAGCCTTAGTTCCCTCTAGATCCACCAAACCAACCAAGAATGAAATCTTGATGCGAAACCGAAGCGCATCGCGAGAGTGAACCATCGTAGTAGGGTTGTGGCCTACATATCAAGCGCACTCGTAATAGTGCTTCCAGGTTAGCACCCGACACGTAGTAATCTTACCATAGACGATACTTGTTGTATAACTTACTGTTAAAATGCTCTTCATTTGTGCGCTTGTGGTGTAATTTATATTACTGTTACCCTGGCTCGCCCGGGACTGAAACAAACCGGGACTCGAACTCGAGGACCTAATGGGTGGAGCAAATCATCCACCCACAGAACGCTCAAGCCCAAATAACGGCGAGGCGGGATATGAAGCTGACATCGGGTCCAAAGATTGCAACCGGCGAAGGAAACATGACCAATCTCCCTCATTCATCAGCTAACCAGCCAGCCTAGGTAACAAGCGGTTCCTTACACCTTTAACTCGCTTTTCCTTTTACAAAAGAGGTGTAAAATGAAGAGCAGGGATGCTCGCCACGAGTACACGAGTAAAGAAAAGAGAGAGAGAACTAGCCGATAACGACCTTTAAATTCCTCCCCACAACAACGGGCAAATAGAGGAGAAATCCACACACCATGCCTTGGCGTAAATAATAGACGAATGGTTCAGAACGAACTGGAAACAACAAGAAACAATCTCCATAAGCAAGGAACTGTACGGCAAACTCAAAGACATCCCAACACAGGTAGAACGTGGGTATCAAGAGTTTGCCCGTGTGTTCTCCACAGAGGTGCAACTCCTACTCGCCCGGCCATATACGCCACCACACATGAGCCCCTGAGCAACAAATTCACCTCCCACCCCGTCGACGGCCTCTCCAGGACGAGCGATGAAGGGACTCTATAGACTGGGACTCATCCTGGCGCATGCATGAACCAACACATGAAACTCCGATAAAAGGCAAGGTAGCACGTGATGCCCTTACGCCATTCCACGAGTCGACAAAATTAAACTCGGCCTCGCTCGAGTCGCCACAATTGAACTCGACCTCGCTCGAGTCGCCAAAGTTAGATTCGACCTCGCTCGAGTCGCTAAAATTAAAATCGACCTCGCTCGAGTCACCAAAATTAAACTCGACCTCGGTCAAGTCGCCAGAGATAAACTCGACTTCTCTCGAGTCACAAAATATTCGACTCCGCTCGAGTTATTCAACATTCGACTTCGCTCGGGTCATTTCAACATTCGACCTCGCTCGAATTATTTTTAATATTCGACCTCGCTCGAATCATTTCAACATTCGATCTCGCTCAAAATATTTTTAACATTCGACTTCACTCGAATTATTCGGCATTCGACCTCGCTCGAATCATTTTAACATTCGATCTCACTCGAATCATTTCAACATTCTACCTTGCTCGAATTATTTTAACATTCGACTTCTCTCGAATTATTCCAACATTCGACCTCGCTCGAATTATTTTTAACATTCGACTTCGCTCGAATTATTCGACATCCAACCTCGCTTAAATTATTCCAACATTCGACCTCACTCGAATCAAGTAAAGTCGACCTCGCTCGAATTATTTTTAACATTCGTCCTCGCTCGCATCAAGTAAAGTCGACCTCGCTCGAATCATGTAAATTTGAACTCTCGAATAAAGCGAAGCCACTCCGCTCGAATAAAGCGATTTTCGACCCCGCCAAATTTCCGATTTAAAAACAAGAACTCATCTCAAAAGAGTCTGAAAACCCTTTTTCAAAGAAAAAGAGAGAAAAAAAGAGAAAAAAGTCAGGGACGTACAACAAAAAACAAAGTGAATCTTATTCAGAACTTGCATATATACAGCGTTTCACAAGAGGCCCAAGCAGGCCAAAAGAAAAACGATACAACGACGAACAACACCTAAGGGAAGAACAAACAAAGACAAGTACTAAAAGACCACCAATCTCACTCTACTGCATCTCCGCTGACATCCACACCATCATTGTCACCATCAGAGAGCCCATCTTAATATTCAACGATACATCTAAGTAAGTTATAAGTCGATTAATCAATTTACAAACATATATATTTGATGATAAATTATATATACTAATTAGGATCTTCACAAGTCTATCAATCCCTAAAAGAACCCGACCCTGTGGAAGGGTCGGGTTCTTTTAGGGATTGATAGACTTGTGAAGATCCTAATTAGTATATATAATTTATCATCAAATATATATGTTTGTAAATTGATTNATTAGGATCTTCACAAGTCTATCAATCCCTAAAAGAACCCGACCCTGTGGAAGGGTCGGGTTCTTTTAGGGATTGATAGACTTGTGAAGATCCTAATTAGTATATATACTTTGAACTAGACAAATAAAATCAGTTTTGAACTAGTTGTAATAAGTTTTAACTTGGTTTTGGATTTTTTAGTTCAATTGAACTTTAATTTGTTAGTTTTAATGTATGTATTAATTGATTGATTGATTGATTGATTGTTGTTGTTGTTGTTGTTGTTGTTGTTGTTGTTGTTGTTGTTGTTGTTATTGTTGTTGTTGTATTATGTTGCTATTAGGGATTTTGGTATGCTGGCAGGTGGTGTAGCTGCCAAAACAGGCATTTTATGCCAAAATTAAAATCCAGAAAACCGACCAAAGTTGGTCGGTTTCTAATTAAAAAAAAAAAATTATGCACATTAGCGACCAAGGTTGGTCAGTTAAAATTTTTAAAAAAAATAAAAAAAAAATATATATATATACAATTACCGACCAAAGTTGGTCGGTTAATGAACAAGGAATGCCCATATTTCAACTTTGGTCGGTATTTTTTAAAATTTAATAATTAATAAAATAACATAATTTAAATACACCGAACAACTTTGGTCGGTAAAATTAAATTATTAAAATATGTAAGCGCTTTAAATTCTTGGTCGTTTTAACATACCGACCAATCTTGGTCGGTATATTAAAACGACCACCAAAATAGCGACCAAGCGTGTTTGGATGCATTTTGATCGGTAATTTACCATAACCGACCAACGTTGATCGGTTTTTCTAGTCGGTTTACCGGATTTCTAGCAGTGAATATTCCTTCCAAATGCAACTGTAAGTACACTCCCCACTGAACTGGCACTGGCTCACCTGAATTCTACAATCGCATAATATTTGTAATCCATTATTTCTGATCCTCTACTGGCTTCTGGAGATCGTTTGTAATATACTCCTTTCTGCTTCTATCTAAATGTAAGCAAACCTTATCTTGGAAATTTTTTCTAGCCAAAAGCCGGGGAGCTAGCAGATTCAAAAAATTTCTACAATTCTAATGGCGCAAACTACTTAGCGTCACAAGCAAAGCACGTTAAGGGGTCGTTTAGTAGGAGGTATTAGAAAAAATAATGCAAGCATTAACTCTATGCATTACTAATATCTTGTTTGGTACAATTTTTTCAACCTGTGTATAATCAATGCTTGTATTAGTTATACATCATACTTGACATTATCTTATGCATAAGTAATGCATAAAAAACCATGGCATTAATTAGTAATGCCAAGGCTATTAATGCATGCATTAACATGGTTAAAGACAAAATTACCTTAAAGTCCTTTAAAGCAAAAGAATATTGAGGGCATTTCTGTAAACAACTATTTTTCTTAAAAATTATGCAATGCATTATAGTTTTATTACAACACACCAAACAGTAGATAATTCTTATAAGCACGGGCGGCTCAATGAAATCGGAGGCCTAAAGTCAAAACTTAAGAAGATATGAGGAAATAATATTAGTAATGTGACAACGATTAGACAAATAGACACGATTAATCTAGATAACCAAAAAAAAATTTGTATGGTCTTAACAATTTTTCTTTCAAGATTTTAAGTTTTCTTTTATCGGATTCCACAGTATAACATTGTCTAATATTCTAAAATTTTGAGTTAAAATTATTTAAATGTTCATATCTACTAATAAAACATTTGATAACCAGAACTAATGTAGTGTAATAAAACAAAATGTTAATGTTCTGTTAACTTAAAAAAATCTTACTAATATAAATAATTATAACTAATAAAAAAAGTTTTGGGGCCCTTTGTCTTTTGGGGGCCTAAAACAGAAATTTTAGTGACCTTACCCTAAAGTCACCCATGCTTATATGATATTGGGCAATGCCTGCCACATAAGTTATGTAGTACTTGAGGTTCGAGTAGTCCTATAGAAGCTTTTTAGAATTTGATATGTGCTTTATTGAAGGGTAATAGATTCTTATCTTTTTGTTTTTTTTCTTTTGTTTTAATTGTATATCTTTTTGGGGTTTTGGAGTTATTTTGCATTGATTATATTTTCAGTTTTAATTGTTTGTTCTCTTTTCAGTTTCTTCGTTCATTGTTTATGTTTAATTGCATTAATAAATGACATGAAAATTGTTGGGGTTTTTAACGGTATTATAGTGCCATTATCTTCATTTTTTTTTTATTTCAACAAATATTTAACAAGTTAATTAATGGTACTCCACTTCAGTTACAGAATTTAAACGATGATCACGCTTAACTGTGTCTAAGAAAAGATTAAACGGGCGTTGCAAATATAATCCGGGATATTATGCCCAGAGTCGAATCCCACAGAGACTTAACATATCAAAAGAAGCTTGTAAAGTACTAAATTCTTATTAGTCAACCTCCTCAAACTTTATGAATAACAAATGGTGTTGTGATTACTACTACAGCTAACTGAATCTATAAAATTAAGAATAACTAACAAGCAGTTGTAAACAATTGGAATAAAAGTCTAAGGTAATGGTTTTCCCCGTTGGTTCTTTCCCTAGTTGTATGTTCCTATAGCCTTGATTTGGTTGTCTCTATCAATCATGAACTCTCCGGTTATCGTAAATCTTTCTCAAGCATTTATGACAATTTACTAGACGCACTCTCTCGAGCTACGCTAGCTATATTTGCGTTACGGTTCACTTTAGATTGCACCCGAGGTATATTATCTCTAACCCAACCTCTAAACCCTCGGTTATGACTCTCGTCTATACTCCGGGAGTGGTGTTGTTCAACAACTACCTAAATATGCACTCTTTCTCAAGCAGATACATAATAAATAGGCACAGCTAGTTGAGGGCCCTTCAACAACCTACAATCAAAACGTAATTGAACAAATAGAGATTAATAACCAACTCAAAACTATATTAACATAACAACGAGTTCATCCCCAACGGGTTTCACCAAAACCTTAGAATAAAGTATTTAGCTACTCATAATAATAACAAAAACTACAAAAGAATTCATAGTCAATAGTAAAAGAACAAAAGAGGAGGATAAAGATTGATGCCCAATTTTCCTCCTTGCCTCTTGCCATTGCTTTTGATGTTTTCCACTTTCAAAATTGATTCCCCCTCTCTTGGGCGAATTTCTTAAGTTTATATAGGGTTTTGGGGCTTAAAATCCCGTGTTTTGCACTTTAGTCCCTGAAGTTTATGCGTCCTGCTGCGGTCGCACCGCTGTTCGCCAGGACCGCGGCCGAACAAGCTCTCTGAACCTGAGACTGCCTTCCGCCGCTGTTGCACCGCGGCTACGCCCGGACTGCGGCAGGCCTGTTTCAGCTCTGCTTTTGCTTATTACTTGGTGCCTTTAGTGGGTATTATTCGATTGGCCTCCTTTTTTCCGTAATTGACTCCAAAAAATGTTCCAATGTCCTTTCTTGTGATATATCACTTGCAATGCATGAATAACACTAATCAGAGCACTTTGTTATCAATATTTACATTAAAAACGATACAAAATGTGGTTCCTTAGGGTCCTAATTATAGTAAAATTCACCTATTATCAAACGACCCTTAACGTATACATATATCTTTTTTATTTATCTAATAAGTATCAATTAATACTTCACTTTTATGTTATAACTTGTCATAAATTTCTTCTTAAGTTTTGTGAAAGGGATCAAATAAGTTCATTTTTCCAATATCAAGAGAAATCAATCTCGTAATAGTTAGTTCTACAAAAAAAAAATCCTAAAAGACAGCGTCTTATTTTTTTATTTTTATTTTTTTTGACTAAAAGATAGCTCAATTGAAGGGGGAAAAAGGTGGTATAAAATTTCATTTTATCAAACTATCTTTCTTTTCTTTCAAAAATATTTAATTTATGATTTTGTCTCTATATTATACGTTTAATTTCGTATATCAAACATATTTTAAAATAAATTATCACTTACCCTATACTCTAAATTGCAATTAAAAAAAGATGCTTGATCAAAGATGAAGAAGTAAAATGAAGGATTTGAAGGAGAGAACATTTTATATTCTATCTTTTATAATTTTCCTTATTCTTGGTCTTTTCTTTCCTCTATCTGTTTGATTCACAATGCAATGGCAGTCTAGTAATTGTCAATTTTGGTGACTCCAATTTTGATACTGGTGGCTATGTTATAGTACGTGGAATGATCGGACAACTTACAAAAAAAGCACACCATCAATCATGATTTAGCTGGTCGAATGTGTGATGGCAAATTAGTCATTGATTTTCTATGTAAGTTGGTTTAATATTACACCACAATGGCGAACATAGAATTTTACGACATTATTTGTACATCATGCCCCTTTACAATTTTAAATTTAAGAAAATGACCTTTTTAAATATCTTATGTGTAAAAGACATATCTCTTACGTGTAAAAATAAATCTTCCGTGCGTATAAAAAAAGTAGGGTCATAAAACTATAAACAAATTTGTAAAGAGCCAAAAAACCAATTGAAGCAACGACACCTTATTATCACAATTCGTGTTATAAAGCGAGTTTGACTTTGCCTCTTTAGTGGCTTTTTAAGGGTTCACTTCGTATTCTAAATTTCCTTATTCTTAGATTTGTAGTATTATCTTCTTTTTTTCCACTTGTCTTGTTATTTTGCAGTTGTTACTATATTTCTTCCTTTTCATGCTTTTTTCGAGTCGATCTATCAGAAACAGTCTCTCTACCTTAATAAAGTGGGGATAACGTCTGCATACACATTACCCTCTTCCGACTATACTTGTGGGATTATGTTTCCATATACATATGATTTTACTTCAAAATATTGTTTACGTCAAACCTCTCTATAACAGTTTCTTTTGTTCCGAGTATTTTTGGTTGTTTAGCGAAGTGCTGATATAGAAAACATATATTATAACGTAATATGTAAATTGGTTCCGATAAAAACTTGACTTTTATAGTGAAATGTTATTATATAGGGATATTGTTATAGAGAGGTTTGACTATATGTTTTCTATACGAAAAAACTTGAGAACTTCAATAATTATGTTACTAGTGTTTCATTTTTTTTGTTCAGGAAGATAAGCAAGAACAAATATGATTAACTCATCCATTTTAGGGCTCATGTTCATTTTTTGTTTATTTATTTATTTACTTATTTAATTTTCATTGTTTCCACGGCAGGCGAAAGGGTGAAAAATGGCTATTTAACTCCATTTATGGAGTCAATAGGCAAAAACTTTACGAACGGAGTTAATTTTGCTATTGCTGATTCTAAAACTCTTCCAGCCTCAGATTCTTTTAATTTGAAGATCCAAAGTTCCATAGGTTTCGATCTCTTTCTCTTGAGTTATTTGACAAAGGTATATATGAAATGATAACCATACTAGAAGTCAACCACTGCTATTAAAAAATATTGACATTTTCGAGCCGAAAGGAAAAAAAAAGAATTAAAAAGTGAAGTCACGATGCAAAGACAATTTTTTTTATAACCAGAAAATCTAGAAATCTCGAGGGTTACTGGCGTATGGTTTGACACTTAGTGGACAATGTCCTTTTCCATTAAAATATCAGCCTTTCGTTTACAAATAATTTTGAACTAATCTACACATCATACGCTTTTACCACTAAATCAAAGGCCCGAAGGCAAGATAATAATTCTTATCGCTTAACTATTATTCAATTCTTAAAGAGGCCTATTATTTGTATTTTTTAGGTGATGGAAATTTGCTAGGAGATGAAGATCTAAGGAATGCCCTCTACACCATTGATATTGGACAAAATGATTTGGATGGAGTATTTGGTGGTCTCTCATATGAAAAAGTTATCCTGAAAATTCCTGATTTCATTTTTGAAATTGAAACTGCAATAAAGGTAACCATACTTATAGTCATCTTCCTTTTTATGTCTCTTCTTTACACAGTCAAACCTCTCTATAACATCTTTATTTGCTGTTATAACGAAATGCTGTTATAGAAAACATATATATATATATATATATATATATATGTTTTTTNTCCATGCTCATCATAATCATCCTTATACTTGTTATATGTTGCAAGTGATTTAGGCAAGCACCCTATTGGCCCTGTATTGTGTACCCAAAAATTCTTTCCACCTTCTACATAAATTTCTTGCAATTCAATATAGAAATTCAAAAATGTCCAAGAAAAAAGGACAAGGAAAAAGAGCTTGTATACAAATTTAGAAAGAAAACAAAAAACTATACGGTGAGAACTCTCTATAACAACATCCCTATATAAGAACACTTCTCTATAAAAGCCAAGTTTTTCCGGAACTAATTTTTATGTTATGTTGTTATATATATATATATATAACAACATAACATAAAAATTAGTTCCGGAAAAACTTGGCTTTTATAGAGAAGTGTTCTTATATAGGGATGTTGTTATAGAGAGTTCTCACCGTATAGTTTTTTGTTTTCTTTCTAAATTTGTATACAAGCTCTTTTTCCTTGTCCTTTTTTCTTGGACATTTTTGAATTTCTATATTGAATTGCAAGAAATTTATGTAGAAGGTGGAAAGAATTTTTGGGTACACAATACAGGGCCAATAGGGTGCTTGCCTAAATCACTTGCAACATATAACAAGTATAAGGATGATTATGATGAGCATGGATGCCTAATATCTTTAAACGAAGGTGCAAAAATATTCAATGACAAATTATACCTTCTCTGCGAAAAACTAAGAGATATATGACCTTATTGCTAACTTTTCTTGATAGTTCCTAAGAGTCCACGAACAGTAGAGTTACCAGGTCCTCTACTGGTTCCCACAAATATATATACTAGAAAGACAAGTATAATGACAGAGGAAAAATCTCACTCAAGGGGACAAAAACCACGACCTACACTTGTAGGATTTCAACTTCACTAACTTGTAATCTAAATTATTACAAGCCACTTTGCAAGGCAACCTTACAAAGACTTCAACACACTAACTTGTAAATACTATTAGAAGTCACTTTGTTACTCCCTAGTTACAATGACTTTACTAATGACTAACCCTAGTCATAGCACAAACATGGGTGGTTGAGATGAAAAGATTCCTAACAAGTTGCTTCTACAAAAGCGAGTAGGATACAACAAAAACACAATGCAAGATTACAACTCAACTAAGGACAAAAACAAAAGGTGAAACCGGTCCGTCTTAGTGGAGTTGTCTTCTTGCTCTTAAGACACTTGAGTCTTCAATGCTTGAGACCGATTGAATGCTTGAGAGATTGTTCTTAGTAAATGCTCAAGTGAATGTTATTCTTCTTGCCTCAAGATATTAAAAGCCCTAACACAATCCAAGAAGGATATCCCATATCTTGAGAGTACATGCCTCAACCAATGAGAAGTGACTGCTGCACTGTTACTGCACTGTAGCGTGCATAGTAACCAGTAATCACTTTTCTGTCACAGCTTTTTACAGCTGTCGAGTTGACCTGTACTTTTATCTGTAAGTCTGGTACGGGATCAGGTCCTTCATCTGGTCCCTCTTTATTCAGTAGTGCATAGTCCAGAGAGTTGAAGATGATAGGTTATGTTGTTTATATATCAGGCCCTCAATCTGGTCCTTCATATAAAAGTTTGTTAGATCATCAAAACAGAATGCAACTCATCAATTTTTCCATTTTTGATGATGACAAACTTTTATAATTGGGGAGTGGATGTAGCAGTACTTTATATGTAACACATGATCTACCAGGTTCCTAGCAAGTTCCCCCTATCAATGTCCTTCCCTCTTAATCAATGTACAAAAAGATCAGATATCCTAAATTATCCCAATTATTCCCCCTTAACCTTAACTATTCCCCCTTTTTGGCATCATAAAAAGGCATAAACAGGTAGAAAAGCATAAGGAAGTCTGTTAAAGTTAACTCATGCCCCTTGTGTGCACACAACATGATAGAAGACAGAACAAAAATCAGACAAGCATCAAGTAGAACATTAAAAGACTGATTTCATTAAATAAAAAGAGCTGAAGAGAAGTACAGAAATCTTTGCTTGAAAGCAAGAGACTGGATTTGGATTTTCTATAGCAGGAGCAACAAGATGTTATCCAACCCAAAACAAACAAAAAAACAACATAAACACTAACTGCCACTGCAGATAAAAGGACAGGGGAAGAGAGGGATCCTAAGGAGCACTAGATGAGGAAGGCTTAGAGGAGGAGGCAGTGAGAGTGCGAAGGACCAGGTCCATGCGAGCATTCGTAGAAGACTGCTCCTGGATCAGCTTTTCCTTCAGATTTTCAACTTGTTTTTTCAACTCGGCATTCTCCTTGGTCAGGCGGACCACCTCTTCGTCAGAAGAGCCACAAGAACCGGGTCCCTTATCAGATTGGCCTGACACCTCCATAATGGCAATTTGAGCCTTCAACCTCTTGATAGTGTCCTGGGCAGCGTTCAGAGCATTAATCATTTGAGAGATCGTGGAGTTGCTGCCCCCAAATTTCTCAAGGCACTCACACTCTTCAAGAGTGGTCTTGGAGAAGCTTTGTTTCCGAGTTCCAACACGAGGATTGCTGAGGGGTACCTTGTAGTGCTCAAAGATCCTTGTAAGCAAAAAGCCATAGGGGAGACCGTGATTACAATCTTTGACGGAGACAACCTTGTCCATGTGAGAGATCATAAGAGTGGGTAGGTTGACAGGCTTGAAGTTGTCAAGAGCCTCCATCAGAATCAGATCAGCCCTCGAGGCCACATAACGTCTTTCCGCCCGAGGGAGAAGAACTTTGTTCAGCAACTCAAAGAGAAGTTGGTAGACAGGCAGCATGCCCTTCTTGTGTACCCGGTCCCCCTGCTGAACGAACACCCAGAACTACCCCCAAGGTAGCATCATCGAACACAATGTCCACATTTCCCACCACCACACACACGTGACCATCTTCAAGAAGGAAGAGAGTAGCATAGAACTCCTTGACCGCATCTTCATATACTTTAGGCCCACTGACATTCAACAAATGTTCCTATTTCTGGAACTCAATCATGGCCATGAGCTGACTCATGCCAGGCATATCAAGAATTTCGAGGTCAATAGTACGCCCCCACATCACACTTTGCCTTTGGACATTGGCTTTCCACAGTGCAGCCTTAGCAGAACCAGGTTTCCCTTCTGGTTCTTCTTCCCGCTTGCGTTTTCCAGCCACTTTTGCATACTTTCCCTTGGAGCTGACAGACACAGATTTCTGCTCACTGACCTTTAACAATTTGCTTTCGGGCTTTCTCATCAATATTCAAGATTGGTTGCTTGACACTTTTACGAGATACTGCTTTCTTTCTTTCCACTAAGGAACTAGGTTCCTCAATAGTGTCTTCCTCCACTTCCACCACAGGAATATCATTATCAACTACAACCTGACCATTTTTGACCAACCGCCTCTGCTTCTGCTTGTTGCACTTTTTTCTTTTTTCAAGAGCAAGATCTACAACCGCTTTCTTCTGAAGTCTAGTAGAAGGACGCTTCTCAGACGGGGCTGAGACACTGACCCCATGACGAAGCTTGAATCTGGCACTAAGAACCATGTCATCCTCATCATCATCGTTCACAGATTCATGGGGTGGAGGGATGGACTCAAGAGGAGGGGTGTAAAAGATTTGTTCATTAGGAGACGGAGAGGGTGACGAACCAGGTCCCTTACTAGGTTTTGAGGGCGAAGCCTCATGGCGCGGAGACTCAAAGAGGACCATGGTTCCTTCATCCTCTAGGATGGACGATGATGTTCCTGGAGTTTCAGGAAGAGAGAAAGTACCGTCAGAGGAAGGTTTTTCAGAGGAGATCCGATGATGTTCTCAGCTGCTTCCTTTTCAGGAGACTCCATGGAAGTCGAAGGATTCAGGAAAGCAGAGTTGATGTATTGGTTGGGATCATCATCTGAATCTTCAGAGACGGGTGAGGCTTCAGTGGTGAGAGGCGCAGAAGGCGACACAGAGGCAGATGGAGGAGAAACAGATATGGTCACCTTTGAAGGTGATGACCCCTGTTCCTCCACTGGGACGGTGTTGAGATCGGTGGTGGTGGTGGAAGGGTTGATTTCATTTGGTGAGGCCATTGCTGAAGGCTTTTGAGTACAGGAATGTGTTGTGTATAATATGGTTATAGATGAGTGACTTTATAGGGGAGATGAGCGATGAGGGGGAGAGGAAACGGGTCCAACTGGCGGTTTTTGGGAAGAGGGAAAACGTGTAGAGGGAGTTGAACGGGTGGAGTGATGGAAGTGACTGATGTGTCTGCTGAAAAGGTGGAGAGAAAGTACGAAAGTGGCAACAGTAATTATTGCAGTTATTTTTTTTGAAAGAGGGAGAGAGAACACATAGCTACTAACCTGGCGTACAGGGACCGGGTCCCGTACTTGTTTTTTTTTTTAAAAGAGAGTGCTCAGTCTTTTTAAGGTCTACGATGCCGCTTCTTTAAAATCTGTAGTCATCATGCGTGTCTACCTGCAACGGTATTGATGTGAGTTAGACTTTAGTTGGAAAACACCTTAGCCATCTTAACCTGAATAAGACATTCATGCCAAAGGAGAACCAGGTTCCTAATTGGGTCTCAACATCCCCAAAGCCAGTCTATTTTTCTCAAAATGTTCTCTGCCCACTGCCTTTGTGAAGATGTCTGCCATTTGATCTTCAGTGCAACAAAACCTCATGCAGATGTGTCCTTTTTCAACATTGTCTTTGAGAAAGTGATGCCTCACATCAATGTGCTTGGTTCTCTTGTGTTGGACGGGATTCTTTGCCATGTTGAGTGCACTGGTATTGTCACAGAGGAGTGGAATGTTGTCAATGAAGACACCAAAATCCTCCAATTGTTGTTTGATCCACAATAGCTGAGCACAACAGGAGGCAGCTGCAACGTATTCAGCTTCTGTTGTGGACAATGCCACTGAGTTCTGCTTCCTTGTGCCCCATGAGATTAAGCATGACCCAAGAAAGTGAGTCATCCCTGAACTACTCTTCATGTCTACCAGATAACCTGCATAGTCAGCATCAGCATAACCAACAAGATTAAAATTGTCACCTGAAGGATAGTATAGGACCATGTCCTGTGTGCCTTTGAGATAGCGCAGAATCCTTTTGGCAGCTTTCAGATGTGACTCTTTCGGATTGGATTGAAACCTTGCACACAACCCCACACTGAAAACTATATCTGGCCTACTTGCTGTGAGGTAAAGGAGAGAGCCAATGATTCCCCTGTACATAGTTTGATTCACAGGAGTACCAGAATCATCCAAGTCAAGTTTGGTAGCCATTGCAATGGGTGTGTCAATCACCTTGGAGTCCTCCATGTCAAACCTTTTGAGTAATTCCTTGATGTATTTCTGCTGACTGATGCATGTACCTTTGATGGACTGTTTAACTTGAAGACCCAGAAAGAAGTTCAGGTCCCCCATCATGCTCATCTCAAATTCACTTCCCATGAGCATTGCGAATTCCTTGCATAGTGAATCTGCTGTATCCCCGAAAATAATATCATCAACATACACCTGAACAATGAGAAGGTTCCTTCCTCGTTTCTTCATAAAGAGGGTGTTGTCGATCTTCCCTCTTGTGAAACCATTGTCTAGTAGGAACTTTGATAACTTCTCATACCAAGCTCTGGGAGCTTGCTTCAATCCATACAGGGCTTTATCTAGTTTAAACACATATTCTGGGTGAACATGATTTTTGAACCCAGGGGGTTGCTTGACATACACTTCTTCCTTGAGATAACCATTCAAGAATGCACTTTTCACATCCATTTGGAACAAGGTGAATTCCATATGAGATGCAAAAGCAATGAGAATTCGAATGGCTTCCATGCGAGCAATTGGAGCAAAATTTTAATCATAATCGACCCCTTCCTCTTGATTGTATCCTTGAACTACCAGTCTAGCTTTGTTTCTAGTAGTTTTCCCATTCTCATCCAGCTTGTTCCTGAACACCCACCCGGTCCCTATGATGGTTCTGTCTGAAGGCCGAGGTACCAGATGCCATACCTTGTTTCTTTCAAACTGATGAAGCTCCTCTTGCATGGCAGTGATCCAATTAGCATCCTTTAGAGCTTCCTTGATAGTTTTGGGTTCAATTTGGGATAGAAAGGCTGAGAAGGCTAGGGTGTTTCTGGTTTTGGATTTGGTTTGAATTCCAGAATCAAGAGGGGTAATTATGTTGTCAAGAGGATGAGAGCTCTTATGTTTCAAGTTAGAAGCTTGAAACTGATTGGAAGAGGAACTCGGTATATTGGTTGGGTTTCCTTGAGTCTCTTGTTCTGCTGCCTGAGGAGTACCTTCCACATCATCTCCAACCCTTTCTTCAGCTTCTGTAGGAGAGATTGGGGAACCAGGTTCCTCCTGTGGTTTTAAGGTAGCAGTTGCATTGCCTTCAACTATTTCCTTGGACTGACTCATCATATCTGCCTTGCCATTTGATACGTCAGAAATCTCTCCAGGAACCAGGAGTGGTTCATTATCTTGATCATCACCATTGTTGTCCTTGTTCGAGAAAGAAGTTTCATTGAAGAGCACATGAACACTCTCTTCCACACATTGAGTTCTCTTGTTATACACCTTGTATGCCTTACTTTGAGAGGAGTATCCCAGAAAGATTCCTTCATCACTCTTGGCATCGAACTTTCCCAGTTGATTCTTCCCATTGTTAAGAACATAGCATTTGCAACCAAAGGCTCTCAGATGAGTTATTTTGGGCTTTCTTCCATTGAGAAATTCATATGGGGTCTTGTTCAGGAAAGAACTTATCATACACCTGTTCACCAAGTAGCAAGCTGTATTAATTGCTTCAGCCCAGAAATTTTTTGCAATCCCACTGTCTATGAGCATTGTTCGAGCCATATCTTCCAGGGTTTTGTTCTTCCGTTCCACCACACCATTTTGTTGAGGAGTCCTTGGAGATGAGAAGTTGTGTGTGATTCCATTCTCGTTGCAAAATTCATCAAATTTAGCATTATCAAATTCGGTTCCATGATCGGATCTGATGCAAGCAACCTTCATGTTCATCTTTACTTGGATTTCCTTGACAAAGGCCACAAAGACCTCAAATGTCTCATCTTTGGATCGAAGAAATAGTGTCCAGGTGAAACGTGAGTAATCATCCACAATCACAAAGATGTATTTCTTTCCACCTCTACTTGGAACTCTCATTGGACCACACAAGTCCATGTGAAGAAGCTCAAGAGGTCTGGATGTGCTAACCTCTTTCTTTGGCTTAAAAGATGATTTCACATGTTTTCCCTTGGCACAAGCATCACAGACTTTGTGCTCCCTGAACTTGGAGTTTGGCAGACCCCGAACCAGGTCCCTCTGTATCAGTTTATTTAGGAGAGAAAAGCTGGCATGACCCAATCTTCTATGCCAAAGCTCAGCATCGTCATCAACTGCTTTCAAGCAGTTCACTTCACCAGCTTCCAGTGATTTGAAGTCAGCAACATAGATGTTTTTGTATCTCTTGGCTATCAACACCACTTCTCCAGTCACTAAGCTGGTAACTGTGCACACTTTTGACAAGAACTCCACTTTATTTCCTTTATCACAGATTTGTGAGACACTCAATAGACTGTATTTCAAGCCATCCACATTTTCAATTGAGTGCTCTAGAGATCTTCCAACTCTTCCAACACCAAGGATGTATCCCTTCTTTCCATTTTCAAAGGATACATCCCCTCCCTACAGGGCCTTCAATGAGAGAACATCCAAGGTATTTCTAGTCATATGCTTTGAGCATCCACTGTCCATAATCCATTGTAATCCAGTTCCCCTCACTGATCCCTGAACACACAATTCAATGATTAGATTTAGGAACCCAACCAAGTTTGGGTCCCTTGTAGTTAGGAAATGGATGGATAAGAGCTTTTCTAGTCCATGCAGGTAGGGGTGGATACCCCTTGCTGGGACCTGGTCCCTGCTCAGTTTTCCTCCTACTAGCAAACATTTTGTTTTTCTGGACTGATTGATCCCTGGCTGGGTAGATTCCTTTGTAGTGCCCGTTGTTCCCACAATAGGTACATAGCCAATTGTCTAGGACAGTGACATATTTGATGTGTGGGTTGTAGGGAGTTTTCTCCTTTTGAAACCCAATTCCCTGCCTATTTCCAGAATTGTTAAAGTACATGGCAGTGACAGCATCTGTGGACCAGGTCCAGTTCAGTGATTTTTTAAGATCAGATTTTAGTTTTCTTACTTCTGCTTGCAACTCTCTGTTTTTCTCAATCTCACTACACAAACTGGTCTTGGCCTTATTAAATTCTCTCTCAAGCTTGACATATTGTTCACTGGCTATTTCCTTTCCTTTATCCACACTTAATGGACCAGGTTCTATTCTAAGTCTCTGAATGGTTTCTTCTAGGTCTGTGATTGTAGCTAGAAGGTTATTTCTTTCCTGCTCCACAACATCAATCCTCACATTTAGACTAGCCTTTTCATTGCCTAGACTCTCCATTGTTTCTTTTTCAATATTTTTTATGGAATCCTTAAGATCCACAACCACCACCATTAGGTCATCTCTCGTTTGTTCTAGCTCTCCTAGTTCTATGGTCAATAGATCCTTGTCTTCAACTAAGCTGTAATATGTATCAATGAGAACATTTGATAATGACATCAATTTTTTAAGGGAATATGATTTCAGATTTCTCTGAACATCCCTGAAGTTTACCTCGTTTGCTTCATCTTCCTCTTCTTCATCAGATTGAGCCATAAGGGCAAACAATGAGTCATACTCCTTGGCCTTGTTCTCTACTGCCATCATAGAGCTGTTTTCAACTTTAGGTTCCTCTTCAGATTCACTTGATGAATCTCCCCAAGCAGCAAAAGCCTGCTTTACAACATGATCAGCTGCGCTTTTTCTGCTGAATCTTTTCTCGGGAACCTGGTTCCTCTTCGCAGCTTTGTCAGTGTTGAACTTGTAGTTGTCTTGATTTAGGAACGGACAGTCTTTTATGAAATGCCGGGCTTACCACATTTATGACATAGGTCATGGTTTATGGGCTTGCTTGAGCTGCCTCTTCTTGGTATTCCCCCGTTCCTTCGAACCATCTTCTGAAATCTTTTGGTGAGATAGGCCATGTCATTGTCCTCTTCACTTGACTCATGTTTTTCAGCTTGAAGAACTAGGTTCTTCTCCTTCTTGGGCTCTCTTCTTTCACTGTCCTTTTTTCTCTTCATCTCGTAAGTTTTCAGGTTCCCTATCAACTCATCCATTGTTAGAACTTGCAAGTCCTTTGCCTCAGTGATGTCATTTACCTTGATTTCCCAGGAACTAGGTAGAACACTGAGGATCTTTCGCACTAGCTTGTTCCTAGGAATGATTTCTCCTAGAGAGTGAAGCTCGTTGATAATGGAAGTAAATCTGGTATGCATGTCTTGTATATTTTCATCTTCCTTCATCTTGAACAGTTCATACTCAGTAGTGAGCATATCGATCTTTGACTGCTTCACTTGTGTTGTTCTTTCGTGGGCTGTTTGCAAGGCCTCCCAGATCTCTTTAGCAGAATGACACGCAGAAATCCTATTATATTCATCCGGTCCTATTCCACACACTAGAATTTTCTTGCACGAAAATTCTTTTTCATAGCTTTTCTGTTGGCTTCATTATAATCTAATCTTGTTTTTGGCACCAGCAGACTAACCTCTCCAACCTTGTGCATAGGAACATGAGGTCCATCACAAATGATGTCCCATAACTCAGAATCCTCAGCCATGATGAAGTCATGCATGCGAGTCTTCCACCACTTATAGTATTGACCATTGAACCTCGGAGGTCGATATGTTGATTGTCCTTCTTCGAAGTTTGGTGGAGCAGCCATTACAGATCCTTTCTAGGTGTTAACCGTTTAGAAAGAGCCCGCTTTGATACCAATTGATAGTTCCTAAGAGTCCACCGAACAGTAGAGTTACCAAGTCCTCTACTGGTTCCCACAGATATATATACTAGAAAGACAAGTAGAATGACAGAGGATTTTTACGTGGAAAAATCCCACTCAAGGGGACAAAAACCACGACCTACACTTGTAGGATTTCAACTTCACTAACTTGTAATCTAAACTATTACAAGCCACTTTGCAAGGCAACCTTACAATGACTTCAACACACTAACTTGTAAACACTATTACAAGCCACTTTGTTACTCCCTAGTTACAAAGACTTTGACTAATGACTAAGCCTAGTCATAGCACAAACATGGGTGGTTGAGAAGAAAAGATTCCTAACAAGTTACTTCTACAAAAGCGAGTAGGATACAATAAAAACACAATATAAGATTACAACTCAACTAAGGACACAAACAACACAAGTGAAACCGGTCCGTCTTAGTGGAGTTGTCTTCTTGCTCTTAAGACACTTGAGTCTTCAATGCTTGAGACCAATTGAATGCTTGAGAGATTGTTCTTAGTAAATGCTCAAGTGAATGTTATTCTTCTTGCCTCAAGATATTAAAAGCCCTAACACAATCCAAGAAGGATGTCCCATATCTTGAGAGTGCATGCCTCAACCAATGGGAAGTGACTGCTGCACTGTTACTGCACTGTAACGTGCACAGTAACCAGCAGTCACTTTTCTGTCACAGCTTTTTACAGCTGTCGAGTTGACCTGTACTTTTATCTGTGAGTATGGTACGGGATCAGGTCCTTCATCTGGTCCCTCCTTATTCAACAGTGCATAGTCCAGAATTCCTGGAGTTGAAGATGATATGTTATGCTGTTTATATATCAGGTCCTCAATCTGGTCCTTCATATAAAAGTTTGTTAGATCATCAAAACAGAATGCAACTCATCACTTCTAATTATGGTAAGTGTTTCTTTCTTTCATTTTGCCAAAAATATAATGACGCCTTCATCGTTTTCACCTTAAAGGTTAAAATGTTTAGTTTAGTGTAAATATTGGGTGCGGATAAATATTTACCAATTTCTTGCATGTGTATCGCTATCTTAAAGAATAAATTGATTAGTTTAGTGTAAACACTAAGTGTTGTAGGTTAGAAGGGAGTCGAGCGTTTTTCTATGTTGTTTCAGGGAGCGGGGCTAGGTTGATAATGTTTCGCCTTGGATTGTTAGTGGCTTATGTAGCTTCCACACTATTTTCTATGGCATAATTTATGTTTCTTACGATGCTGATACTATTTTATTTTTCTGGCTTCTGTTGATGTCAATGATCTATTGTGTATTGTTTATCCTTCTTCTTGAGCCGAGGGTCTTTCGGAAACAGCCTCTCTACCGGAGGGGAAGAGATAAGGTCCTCTTAGACTCTACCCTCCCCAGACCCCACTTGTGGGATTTTACTCGGTGGTTGTTGATAGTATAAATACTAAGTGTGGATAAATATTTACCGATGTCTTGCTTGTGTATCACTATAAGAAGTGATTGGGTCTGTTTTGGTAGGGTTTGTGAATCCATTGATGGCATGTTGTGGATATGGAGGGCCACCCTACAACTTTGAATCAAACAACAAATGTGGGCAAGGAAATTACACAATATGTGAGGATAGATCCAAGTACATTAGCTGGGATGGTGCTCACTATACAGAAGAAGCTAATGCAGTTGTTGCCTCTAAAATACTCTCATCAAACTACTCTACGCCTCCACTCAAGTTCGATAGTTTTTGCAACATTGAACCTTGATATGGGACTAAAGACTCTTGTCAATCAGTGAAGTTGTATGCAGTTTTGTAGGACAAATAAGTTTTTTTTCAAATTTTGTATCGAAAACAATAGTATGCAAACCTAGCAATTTCAATGTCAAAGGAAGCTATCTAACCTATCTCCCCGGTCTGGAAACTAGGAAAACTTCAATACAAGGTCCCGTAGGATTCAAAATTTATATACAAACAAGCAGATCAATAAAAAATGCATGCTATCAGGTTCTTGAGGCATGATTTTGTATAAATAACGCATAGAACAAAGGATAAATAAGTTAAAAGGTTTTAACAACCTGACCCAAGATAGGGGCATAAACAACTATACTTGTGGTCTGGAGGCATGTACACCAATAGACACACTAAGTGGGGCCAATAGCACAAATGATCATGAAAGGAGTTGATCTTGAACTTTTGACATTTGGGGCAGGTCACCTGATCAATGCGCAAAACTTTTGATTCTTAACCTTGAAGGTTTGGTTATTGGTCTAGTGACTTGTTCCAAATGCCAAAAGTTAAAGACCACTTTCTATGGTGTTCTATTTCTGCCATTTTCTGTACTAAGTGAAGAGTGTCTTTGGATTAACTTAGCCCAGGTTAATGACCTAATTATCAAGTATAGTTTGAAATCAGTAGCAAAAGTAGACATTCAGCAGAATTGTAAATCTACATATTTAGATAAGTGTGTGAAGTTAGGAAATTGGCACATGTCAAGCACCAGGACCACTCCTAGTTTAATACAGTATAAAACAGATACTGCAGAAAGATGTTGTGACAACATGATGGTCCCATCATTATGGTCTTGTCTTAGTACAACTGTAGAATCTGCCAAAGTTGTGCTTTATGTTGACATACAAGGACCACAAAGTAGCACCATTGTTTGGCAATTGCCATTCATTCTTTGGCTATTCCCATTCACTTGTTCATATGGTATCACGTACACATTAGTCCGACTAATCCAGATTCAATACCGTATAAGGTCCATTAAAGAGGGAGTACTCCCCTCGATGAGTTTCTTCATTCCCAGTGCTCTTCTTGATAATTGTTATTTTCCATTGAAATCTTAGAATCGAGTAGAAAGGATAAAGCTGGTGCAAGAAAAAACCAAACTAGCACTTGCCTGAACACAACAATTACTTGTCAATTTCTCGAATGAACGCGTTCCTACCTTCCTATGAACAGTTAACTTGCCAAGAAGTTTGAGTTGTTCAACTTGTCAATTTCTCGAATGAACGCGTTCCTATCTTCCTAAATGAACAGTTCAGCAACCAAGAGGTTGCAATTCAATCTGCAGTGTCATTGGCTTTTATTACTACGTTCAGATGGACCTTCACTACTTTATTGTTAATTATGTGAAAGTAAAAAAAAAAAGATAGAAAAGGAACCGTGATATGGTTAAAGAATGACGAGTTTCCATGGCATCAAAGAGGCTACTTGTTTAAACTTAGCCATTTATCATAATTGAAAGGTCAATATCCATACCAGCAAGACAATCAAAAACAAACTGCGGGAGTGGCACCAGAATGCTAAATGTTTATAAATTCATGAACATCATTGTACGAGGAACTTCGCAAAGCTATTGCACAAAAGAATTTGCTACTGTACTTTTGATGGGGCTTCAGATTGTACATTATGGTGGTTGATGTACAAAAAGGAAATATTTTACAGGGCGATATGGATAACAAAGAATTATGAGTTGTTGGAACATGAGTAACAATGCTTTTATCTAACATACACAGCCATCATAAAAAAGAAGAGAGAAAAAGCACCTTGGAACAGAGTTGTTACTTGGGGCCAGTTGCATCCCTCTTTAATCGTAATTTCCCAGTTTCTTCTCTATTGAAAAGCTTCTCAACTACTTCATTCCAGTTAGTTCTAGCATCACTGCACTGCACTTTGCTTGTCGTTGCATCTTCCTCCTGTTTCTGAGATGACTCCCCAGTTATACTCTCCGCGGACTCTTCCTCTTTCTGAATTGAGGATTCCTCTTCATCTGCGTCCACAGCGTGTGGTATATTTAAACTGACAGCTCTCTCGAGTGCATCCTTGTGTTCTTTTTCTAATGTCTTCAGCCTCTCAAATTTCTGCACTTTGGGGGGAGTAGTTGTGGTCTCAGCACTAACCTCCTTAAGTCTCTGCAAGGAACAATTTCCTCAGCAAGATCAAAATTCTTCCAACACACGAGCAAGGGCGGATGTAGCATAAGAGCACCGGGTTAAACCCAGTGCTTGCGCTGCGGAGCATAAATTTACGTATAAAATCCACTAAAATTACAACAAATACTCCCTCTGTGTCAATTTAAATGACACACTTTCCTTATTAGTCCGTTCCAAAAAGAATGACACATTTCTACATTGAAAACAATTTAACTTTAAATTTTTCATTTTACCTTTAGTGAGAAACTTTTATAGCCACACCAAATGTCATGGCCCCACAAAACTTTTGCTCCTTAAGCTTTTAGGACCACATATTTCAATAGTCTTCTTTTCCTACTTAAACTTTGTGTCAAGTCAAACTACATCTAAAATTGAAGCGGAGGGAGTAGTAGTTGAACTCATAACCTTAAAAATACAATGGGTTCAACGCTAAAAATCTTAAAGGTTAACCCATAGAGTTTAAATCCTAGATCCTGCTTTGCACACGAGGATTCACAGAGTTGACCCCAACCTATTGGGGATTGAGACATAGTTGATTGATTGATTAACGTAACCTCTGAAAGAAGACAACAATGACTTACAAGGATGCAGAAATATGGCACGGCTGACTATACACGGGTTTTGTTTCTATGCTTTTCAGGATCTTAACATTGAATGATTTTAATGGAAACTGAGCTGGTAGACATCTAGTTCCATCATATGCACCATGTAATACGGATGGAGTACAGTATTTCTAGACTTGAACAACGGAAGGCAATGAGATCTAAAAGTATGGGACGAGACCAGGCCATAACTTCATACACGCAAATTACCATATGTTACCCACAATTTAATCTTCTATTGGAATTCGGAGGAAAGCAGGCAATGACAAAATGACTAGGTCGCAATGAAACCAAGGCATTTACTTCCTAACATGTTTTGTCCCAAAATGGAATCATAGATGACCAACGGGAGTCCTTCCGTTCAAAGGAAAAAGTATGTTGATGCGACTTACTGCTAATGCTTTTTCAGATTCTCTTTGTATCCAAATGATTCCATGATCAGCTGTAGCATGGTGTGACAACACTATATGCTCAAATCTTCCGTCAACTGGGATGGCAGTTCTAACATCTGGAGGGTACCTCCCACAACTGTCAATCAGGAAATCACATCAGGCGTATTAAAGTTCCGCTTTTGCAAATATATCGTAAAAACTGAGTGCTAATATCACAACCAATAGGAGAGCTTCAAATAGTCCTAACATAAGAAAAAACGTTTTTTTTCTTTAAAATGGCCAAGTTGAAATCCAAAATGGTGGAAAACCCCATGGTCTTATCTGAAAATATTTTGCTGTAGCAGCGTCTGCACAATAATCGTAAATGCCTAAGCGTGTTACAACAACAATAACAGCAACAACAACCCAGTTGAATCCCACAAGTGGAGTTTGGGAAGGGTAGTGTGTACGTAGACCTTACCCCTATCCTCGGAAGGTAGAGAGGCTGTTTGCGATAGACTTCAGCTCGAGAAAGAGAAAAAAAACAGTGGAAACAAGTAATATTAACAAATAAGCCAGAAAGATAGTAGCAACAATCACAAAGTAAGAAATGAACGAAGAATCTATTTGTACTGCTAAAGGTTCTTATCTCTCTCACTCTAAACCAACTCATGGTGCACTTTAGGGAGAAGAGCAGAAGAGGATAATACATAGGGTCAGATTTATTAAGATTAATCTAAGCTAGGGAAAGTAAAGCAATGAGGCGAAGAAGCAAGCTTTTCTTCCTTTCTCAAAGTCTCGTAGAGGTAACAGGGGTGTTTGTATGCGAGATTAATTCAACTTTATTCTGCATTCTTCTATTTAACAGGAGATAAAGATGCCGATGCATAGAGAAACTAAAACCCAGAAAAATGAGCAGAAGTACTCACAGCTAAAAGGCGAGAGAATCAAAGAGGCTGCTGAAGATTTTTTATTTTGAGCCATAGAAGCAAAATAGAAAAGAACAAGTTCTTCGTACGTGGCTATTCATTTATAGGTTAAAAAAGGACATCTGTATTATGAAACTTTTCTATAATATCATCAATAATTCAGGGAACTAACTGAACGCAACGGCTCTACTTGTCAGGGTTAGCATATCCTAATCAGCGCATTTAACAAGCTGAGGACAAAGAATAATGAGAGTATTGGTAGTTGAATGAAAACCACTTAAACCACTCGAATAATAACGAGATTGGTAGATGTTTGGGATGACTCATGCTAGTTGCAAGGATCGCACTCCAGTACTAATTCGATAGACTTATAAGCCAGGCTGTGAAACATAAACAAGGAAATCAAGAAAGCAGAAAATTAGAAAGGAATGCGATCTCATCATGCACAGAACTGAGGGAAGATATAATGTATCTAGAGCACAAGTCAAACGAAGCACACAAAGACTACAAGCGACATTTGGCGATTCTGTGAAAGTCACACTGACAAAGGATTTGTTATATCATAATCACTAGTTTGCATTACTTTGACAGTAAGAAACACACTAGTATTACTCATCTGAATGTGCTTTACCTGCAAAATCTTCTTTCTACAATGTGATACATACGACCTGGTGCATAAAGTCTTCTTGGATCTCGGAGTTTTCTGCCCTCAGGAATGAAGGTATCTCTCAAGCATACCAAAAATATCAAGCAGGGTAAACTGTTGAAAGCATGAATGCCTGGTATAAGAGATAATTATAGCAATCACTCAAAGGCAAGAAACCAGAGAGAATTCAACGTCTTTGTTACGCACATAAAGAGGGTATGAGAATTGAACTAACCAGAAGACGGATTTAAATATATCTTCAAGTGGGGTGGCTGTTCTTGGCAAGAAATCGTCCTGAACGAAAAGGGATATGGTACCATTGTTAATTCACTGGAAGTGATAGTTTTCATAAAGTTCACATAAGCAACTACGGAGCAAGTTAGCACATAGCTACATACAGGTCTTTTTTATGACTTCAGGGCTAACTTTAGTCTAAGAATTCATGTGAAAATATATAGATGGAATTAGAAATTTCTCAAATTTGCAAAAATGACCAGAGAGAAACAGTGAAAATTCCTGTTAACAACAACAAACCCAGTTTAATCCCAAAATGTAGGGTCTGGGTAGTCTGTACGCAGACCTTACCCCTACCTAGTGCAGGTAGACAGTGAAAATTCCTGTTATTGTGAGTAAATAATTTACTGAAATATCACAACAACTTGAACTGTCTGGAGTTTCAACTAAGTAGCAGCTGAAAGATGAGTAAGTTATCAGTTAGCGACTGAACTATCAGTTAGCGACTGAACTATCAGTTAGCGACTGAACTATCAGTTAGCGACTGAACTATCAGTTCAGTCGCCATTCCTTGGATTCGTCTTCCAACTCCCACATGATCAATACAAACTTTAGCCAATTGCATTTCAAGTATAATATATATATATATATATATATATATATATATATATATATACACAACAGGAGGCACTTAAATTTACACCCCAAAAGGGAAGGGATTCTAGTTGGAACAGTCTCAATGTACTTCAACTTTCCACTCTTGGCTAGGGTGTTCGCCGGTCGGTACGGTACGGTATTTAGACATTTCGGTTCAGTATTTTTGGTATTCGGTTTCGCAAAATGCTATACCAATACCGTACGTCCGTACCTAATTAAATTCGGTATGATTCGGTTTTTCTCCTTTCGGTTTCGGTTTATTCGGTTCGGTAACTTCGGTTTATTCGGTTTGAATACTAACATAGTGTATTAATTAGGTAAATTCCAAAAGAGAACAGATAGTAAAGATTCAACTTTACTGTAAATCCAAGGAATGATTAACTGCTCATTACAAAAATTGGTTCTTTCCTTATAGCATTTGCAGACTACATTATCCAATGCCCAATATTTATCAGCTAAATCAATTGACTACGTTAGTAATTAGTCTCTAGTCCATCTCTCTTTTCCCAGTTGAATCGACCACCTCACCGCCCATTAATAACATCTTCCAGAATACATTTCCAAAATTTAAGCATTCTCAGCATGAGCAAATGAAGCATAAGAAGGCAGCTCCTATCAAATTCAAATCTATGTTACGTGGACTCTCCAAATATACTACCGCAACCGTGTCGGATCCTCCGAAAATGCACTACTTTTGGAGGATCCGACATGTAGCAGCCGACATTTTTGAAGAGTCCGAGCAGGTGAAAGGTGTATATCACCCACTGACTTAAAATACTAGATTAGTTTCTGAGACTTACCTGCAATACGACAGAGTGTATTATATCAGCATACTTAACAGCCAAGTTGAGTGACATACACCGTGCAGGTGCAACTGCATAACACCTTAAAAGATTCCTTGGAATTCCCCCTAATCTATCCTTATGATTCGCCACAATCACTGTCAGCAATGATGCCACACCAGAACCCAAAGAATGCCCTGCAAAATAGAGGTGTCAAAATCAACCAATTTTTAGTAACCCCCCCAACCGTTGATAAACTCGAAATGACTCATCAAACTATTGGTTCAAAGTAGGGTGACTTGTTGATATTACTCCAGCTTGAACTTGAAATGACCCATTAAACTATCAGGTCAAATAGCGTAACCAGACGGGTAAAAATTCATCCCAAGTCCAAAATACAAAATTGCATTTGGAGGTTGGACATTATACAAGCAAAAACAGGGCAGCCCGGTACACCAAACACCCTCTATGCGCGGGTCCGAGAAAGGACCGGACCGCAAGGGTTTATTGTACGTAGTCTTACCCTGCATTTTTGCATTAGGCTATTTCCACGACTCGAACCCGTGACCTCTTGGTCACCTGGAATCAGCTTTACCCGGGACATGCCACATTTTTCACATTGTTTTGTCCAAGATGCAAAAAAAAAAAAAAAAAAAAAAAAAAAAAAAAAAAAAGAAAGAAGAAGAAGAGGTTGATTCATGTTAGACGTGCAGGATCATGATCCATTTATTAATTTTGACCCATTTTAACTCGCTCAAAATTTAATCCAACCAGCCAATTTGCCATATTTACCTGCAAATATCATCTTGTAACTCCTCCCATTCTCAACCCAAAGCTTCTTCAAAGTCTCAGACTCATTATTCAAAACCCAAACCGCAGATTTCAACAACCCATGATGTACATATCCTCCATCAAACATCTGTTTTCCCAGCCTATTATCCAACAAAACTTTGTAATCACTTTCGTTCAGTAAATTCAACCCACGAATAGCGACTACGATCTCTCGGTGTTCGTGATCACAGTAAATCAAATACGGAGGTGCATTGCCGGATGTTTGTTCATATGTGACCCGTTTAACGACCCAATCAGGGTTTAGCCTGTACCCGCCCTCCGGCGGGTACTTGGGGTTACGGAGGTTTGGTTCGTATACTGCTAGAATTGTACGGCAGATACGTGGAACTGGTTCAAATTCCTCGTAGGTAGCTGTCGGCCACGTGGCACTGTCGTCATTGCCGGTGTATGTGCAGCGTTGCCATGCCCAACGGAGACAACCGAAGACCAACACACACTCAGCTCCACAAGCAACTGACATCAATTACCGAGCTCAACTAATACTTTAACTTTTTTGCAAGGAAACAAAGACGGCTCAATAAAATTAATAGCATCAAGCCAAATGAGTAATACTATATAAATCTGTCAATTCTCAACCCAAGTAAACTGGTCTTATAAAAAGAATGTAAAATTGCTTGGAAAGTTGGGGAAGTAGCTGGAAGTTTCACGTGGGTGATAGAGAGGATTGACTAGAAAAATGGATTTTTATTGGAATGACAGGGACATGAGGGAAAGTGGGGAAATTGTGTATAATACAGAGAGGATGATTTTGATTCTGGTTCTTGTCTTAAGATCTAAGTAAGTGTTTTTCCTTTTCTTGATTTTTGTATGAAAAGTTTGAAGTCTTCTGCTGCACCATTGTTAGTTGGTGATAACCCGTTGAGTAAATTAAGTTTGCTTCGGCATTGCTGGACACCAACTGTTTCTGTTCGGACCATTTGGCTGGATCTCTTTTAAAATAAAACATTATACAGTACTTTAAAACGAAAAAACACTACATCATTTGATACCTTTTTATATTTATTATGACAAAATTTTCTTGGGAAGTCCCTAAGCGGTGAAACCGAAAAATCAAACCAAACGAAAAACCAAACCAAATAAATCAAAAGAACTGATAATTTTTTCGTTTGGTTTGATTTGAATTTTAAAAACTAATCAAATTTAGTTTGATTTTTGTTTTAATAAAAAAATAGACGAAAGAAACAGAACCAAACCGACTAGTAGCTATTTAAAATTTATTATTTCACCTATATATTTATATTTTTATACAATTTTTTTAAAATTTAATGGTATATGTTAATTGATTGCACTTTTAGTCTAGTTCTTTGCTATTATAATAATCGTGTTCTTTGCCTTTAAATTCTAGTTTGATTGGTAGTTTTCTTTTGCTAAGTACAAGAATCCATTTCATGTTAAAAATAATATTTTTAATTGAGCCCTTAATTATTCGTCATTATTTGATTCAATTATCATCCATATATCTTGGTAAATAATAGATTTCTCAAAGAGTAATTGATTTGATAGTGTTACGTTGAAATATAGTTGTCAGAATATGTGTTTGCTAGTATATGTCTCATATTTAAGAGAAAATTGATAAACAACCGGAAAAACTGAAAAATCGAAAGACCGAATCGATAAAAAAACCAACTTAATTGGTTTGATTGGTTCCAATATTTAAAAAATCGACTTATTTGGTTTGATTTTTTAAAACCCATCCAAACCGCACCATGAACACCCTGCCAACATGGGTGGCCTAAAGCAATCTTACGGGGCCTTTTAAGTTTTTTCATTATATATTTGATTAAGAATACACACAATTAAGTGTATGTGCAAATACTTATATAAATATATTACTATTAAATTCTTGGATGTTAAATTAATAATTTACTTTTTATTTGTATAACAGGAGTCAGTCTTGTTTGAATTTTTAAAAAATCAAATAAACAGACACTTTTGTTAATGAAATAAAATGACTTTTTGGAAAAGCCTGACTTTTGTCCTATAAATAAACACTGAGAATTCATACATAGTGATTCAAAAAAATCTGCAAGTATCAAATAGTGACTTGTTGTATCCATGATATTTTATACGTCAATGCTACACGAGAGGTGATTTGCATGGTGTCCAATTTTTTGCGTGTACTGATTATAGAAGGACCTGGTTCTTCTAAGTGTTCCTTAACCTACTGTTGCTGAAATAGTAAATACGGAAAGTAAAGAACACAAATATTTTTACGTGGAAAATACCCGGCTCAAAAGGTGAAAAAAATACGACTTACTACTCAGTAGGATTTTTCCCAACACTTCGCTAAATCACCGAGCCAAACAACATTTACAAAAACTCCTTGTAAACCTAAGGATTACCTCTAATCCCGTTGTGGCAACGAGCCTCTAACTGTTGCGACAACTTCAAGTTAACTCTAAATGAATACTCAGAGTACCTATTACAATCGCTTCTAGATAAAGCTGAAAGGTACAATTTGAAAACCACCTACTACAATGAAACTAGAATAAAAGACAAACACTTGGAAGTGGTTCTTCTATCTGGTCCATGTAGCTTCAGGTTCGCACACTTGAATCACACAAGAATTGCTTGCAAAATGTCTTGCTATTTTGCTCTCAACTCACGTTTAACTTCAGCTTTTGTGCGTACCTGTAAAATGAGAACAACAATTTAGTTGTCTTCAACTTCTAACTCCTCCCTTATCTTGGATAGTGTTCTTTTTGAGTAAGGAGTCCTTCTCTTTATCAATTATGCAACCTTTTCGATTAGGAGATATCAAATATAACATGTTAAGCTTGTCTCTCTCACGTGCATCCCTTATGCTCGAATCTGCCCGTGTATGTATACACATGGAATGGACCTGGTTCATGCCTGAGTTCCTTTGTCAATCTTCAAAACAAACTTCACTTGGTCCAACAAATTCCCCTTTTTGATGATGACATACTTTGTGCTTTTCATAAGCATAGGACTTGTGTCAACTCAGCTCAACACTTTCCATATTGTAGTCACTAATCATCAAGGACCAGGTTCATTAGGTTATAAACATCACAGCCCAAATGCAATCATGAAGTCAATAAAAATTTACTCATGGCCACTGGAACTACTTCAAATGCAATAATGGAGTCAATAATCATCTATCAATCTAAGGATATTAGCCATCTAAGAAATATCAACAAACAATTAGAGCAAAAAGCAGTGAATTTCATTGATTGATAAGATCCTACCACAAAGCATAAGAGGAAATAAGGACACTGGATCATGAGCAAAGGAAAAAGAAAATCCCGAACTAGGTCACTGGTTGATCTACACTGGGCTAGGAAGGCTTAAGGCTGGGAAGGACCAGGTTCTTGGTTTATGGCTTGAAGCAGTTTCAGCATATCCGAAAGAATGCCATCATTCTTCTCCTTTTCTTTTGCCAGCTCAGATCTGGGAGCATCTCTCTCAGCCTCTACTTCTGCCAACCTCTTCTTCAACTTATCAATTTTAGCATCCTTCACCCCACTTTCCTGCACAAAGGCTCGCACTTTGCTATTCACTAGTACCTTTTGCATAAACCAGGTCATTAGGAGTTGTTTGGACCTCATAATCCCAAGAAGTTAGAGTATTTATCCCAAAATGATCTTTGCTTGTACCAACCTCCCATTTCTTAAGGAGTACCTTGAAGTGTGCAAGTATAGCCGTGCGAATAAAACCATAAGGTATGGTGTGAGTTTTTGGTTCCATTTAGAACCCTATCAAGAAGCTGATCCAGGCTAATTTGTTTGTCTCCCACTGTCCAAACATTCCATAAGGACCAGGTCCATAAATGTAGCAATGTACCTCCTTTCCTACCTAGGCATTACAACTTTGTTCACAAACTCGAACAACACTTTGTGGGGTGGCTTCATATCACTTTTGTAGATAGACTTGGGCTCAAGCGCTTCATCATCGTCACCAAACTTTCTTGTAATGACAAGGGCAGTAGGGAGATTCTCTAGACTTGGCCATTTAAGCTTCTTATAACCGTTGTACCTTTCAACAGGTACACCCAAGATCTCTCCTAGTTCTTTAGCATCAAAGTTCATTGTCACCCCCTTTACCACACTGGTGACCCTACCATCGTTGATCTCACAATTAGCCATTAATTTCACAATCTCAGCTCTGGAGAGCTTTCCATCCATATGAAGGACTATGTCCTTCCATCCTTGCAATTGTAACTTCTCCAGCAGCAATACCATACCTTCCTCCTCCAAGTTCATGAGGAGTCTACCTTTCAAGATGGTTCTCTTCCCAAACGTAACCATCTTGTCCTTCTCAGCATCAGATTCTTCTTCTTCCTCTTCTCCACTTCATTCCTCTTCCTCCACTATTTTCACTTTCCTTGATTTCAATGCAGACCCTGGCCTTTTAGCTAGAGAAGATGGCTCCGCTGACTTAGCTTTTGAAACAGACTTCTTTGTGGAAGTCCTGGATTTCTTTGCCTTTGGAGTCACAACCTTCACATCTTTCGTCTCCTCTTCATCTCGAAGGACCATGTCCATCTTGTCAACTTCAACAGCCTCAACAGGTTCAAATACCTTCCTTTTTTGCTTTAGCAACAAATTTTCTTTTACTTTCTTCTAAGGCTTTTTCCAGCTTAACCTCACTATTGCTTTTCTGATTCCTTGTAGGAGGAATCTCTACAGGGATAGAAGAGGCAACCTTTCTCTTCTTGTTCACCCTAGCAGTGCCAGGAACTTTGTCTCCGGAACTACTTTTCTTTTTGGGGTTGTAACTGTTAGTCACCTTCTTCAGTAGGTTTGCAAGAGTTTCCTAGTCGGATGGAACAGGTTCTTGATCATCTTTCCCTAATTGAACCAGCCCTTCAGCAGTTTCTCTAGGTCCACTTCCCCCTTTTTCTTTTACATTTTCTTCTTCTCCATCAGATTCCTCAGTCCAAACTACCATTCCTCATGTTTCTTTAGTCAGACTAGCAGGAGTGGTTGAACCTTCAACCACTAGTTTTCCCATAACCCTCACAACAACTTGAACACCCTCACTCTCCTTTTCTTTTCTCCTTTTGTCTTTACCACCTATTTTCCCAGACTCAGTAGACACAACCCCAGCCACAGTTCCCACCAGAATGAATCTAATCTCTAAGTTTTCAGCGACCTCAGAGATGATTTCAGTAGTAATATTTGGGCAAAAAGTTACATGTTCTGTTTTAGAAGAAACCGTTTCTTCCCCCTCAGTAGCAGACCTGAATGATTCTTCAGATTTTTGGGGTTCCTGGGCCTAGCTTGCTTTCAATAGTTCATCTAATTTCTTGGATAATGCACTCCCAGCTACAATATTGTAAGCAATCATCTTAAATCTTCCTTTCTTAGACTTTGGTTTGGTTGAAGGTGTGATAGATGGTGTGGGTGTGATTTCCTTGGATGGTGATGAGGGATTTTCATAAGGGTTTTCCATTTCTATGATTGGGAGTTCTAGAAAATGAGTTTGTGTGTGTTTGGAAGATGAGAGAAGTTGGAGAGAATTTTGACGGCTTGAAGATTTAGAAGTGAATAAGCAATTAAATCCTAATCAATATAAAGTAGAGGAGTTAAATTAAGTAACAACAGTCTTTTCAGAAGTCTGATCAAACTGCAAGTTAGTTTGAAAAGACGTTGAAGAGTGTCCTTAGAATCTAGGCACTTAATGCGGTTTGGACTCCTTTTTGAATGAAACTGGTTCATTTCATAACAGATAAGTTCAATAGAATTTAGGAATAAATAGGACTCTACTCTTAATCATGATCCAAATATAATTATTCCAAATTATGCAGAGTGGAGAATACGTACCAAGTAATCTTTGATGAATCAGGTTCTTCACTGAGAAATCTCTTGTGTAAGTCTGAACTTTCCAAGAAAGTAGAGATAATATCATTAGACATTAATGAGTCATTTTAGCACATAGCACAAGAGTATACAAATGAAAGTATAAGACTGAGCAAAATCTAATCTAATTATGTACAAAATTTACAGATTTTCTGACAAAAAAATTCATTTTTTTTTCGATTGTGAATTTGAACTGGTCCTTTTAGGTGATATTAATCATCCCTAATTCTAACTTGTTCCTTTCAAAGTGAACTCTTCTTAGAGATTTTGAGAAGATGTCAGGTATTTTCTTGTCAGTAGCAAAAAACTCCACAGTAATCAACCCCTTTTCATAGTTGTCCCTCAAAAGGTGATGCCTCACATCTATGTGTTTAGTCCTTTTGTGATGAACCGCATTCTTGGTCATACTAATTGCACTAGTGTTATCACAAAAAATGGGGGTACAACCTACATTAATCCCAAAGTCCATTAATTACTGCTTGATCCACAATAGTTGAGCACAACATGAGGCAGCAATGTTACGACCTGACCGATCGTTCCGTAGAATCTACATTATTATTACTATTTTTGTCTTTTCATGCATTGGTTATACTGTTTATGATGTGTTGGAGTCGGTTGGCTCGGGTTCAGAATGGTTGTAGTGAGAATTTAGACACTTAGTCTCTAAAAGTAGCTTTATAGTTGAAAAAGTCAACTAGGAGTTGACTTATTGGTAAACGATCTCGGAATGCGGATTTTATGGCTCGAATGGCTTCGTTAGGTGATTTGGGACTTATGAGTGTGTTCGGAATGTAATTTTCGATGTCCGGTGTAGAATTAGGCTTGAATTGGAGACAATTAGTTTTTGATGATTTCCGGTCGGCAGTGGAAAATAGGCTATCGGGGTCGGAATGGAATTCCAGAAGTTGGAGTAGGTTCGTAATGTAATTTTGGATGTGTGTGCAAATTTTAAGATCAATCGGAGATGTTTTGGATAGTTTTGGCATCGTTGATGGAATTTAGGAATTTCAAAGTTCATAGGCTTGAATTTGATGTGATTTTGGAGTTATGATGTTATTTTGGGTGTTCCGAGGGTGCGACTAAGTCCGGATGATCATTTATGACTTGTTGGTATTTTTAGTTGGGGCCCCGAGGGGATCGGGATTGATTTCGAATGGTTAACGGGGTGTTTCGGACTTGAATTGTGCAACATCAGCTGCTGGTGTTCTTTTTGCTTGTGTGACCGCAGGTGCGGGCAGGCAGAAGCGGAATGGACTCCGCAGACGCAGACTTGGGGCGGCTCAAAGGAAAGTCGTAGATGCGGATGTGGGGACCGCACCTGCGTAGTCGCAGGTGCGGCAAAGGAGTCGCAGGTGCGGGTTCGCACCTGTGATCCTAAGTCTCGCACCTGCGGTCAAAGCAACGCACCTCCGACTTTTCATTAAAAGGACCAAAAGCAGCCTGGGCAGAAAGTATATAAAGTGGACTTAGCAAATTTTAGTCTTCTTTTCACCATTGTTCATACGGGTTTCAAGCTTTTGGAGGGTTTGTGAAGAGGAAAACGATTGTTCTTCATTGAGGTAAGGTTTTTGGACTTCATAACTCGATTATATGTGATTAAGGACCTAATTAGTGGCGTTAAATTGAGGAAAATCAGTGTAAAAAGGGATAACTAGGGCTTGAGATTATGAGACCTTCTAAAGGTGGTTTAAGGGGTCAATTGGACTCTGATTTCAGTGTTCTTTATATGTATAGACTCGTGAGAGGACGAGGAACATTATGGTGTAAAGTTTATCGAGTTCCGAGACGTGGGCCCGGGGTCGGATTTTGGCCAATTTCGGGAATTGTGCCTAATGTTGATAATTTTCGATTGGGTTTCATCCCCCTAGCGTATTTTGATGTGATAAAACTAATCTTGATAGATTCGGAGCATTCAGGAGCCGATTTGAGGGGCAAGAGTATTGCAGAGTAGCTTTTCGGGCTTATTTGAGGCAAGTAATGACTTTAAATCCTGTCCTGAGGGTATGAAACCCCGGACTTAGCATCCTTTCACTGTTTTGGAGTGATGTGCACACTGTATGTCATGACCCAAAATCCATTAAGGTCGTGATGGCGCCGGACACTACTGTAAGGCAAGCCAATCCTTAAATAGTTAGGCCAATTTTCCTGTTTTAGCATTTTAGAAATTATTACCTTTCACTTTAACACGTAACAACTAAATAAAATTCATTAGGTAAAAATAACAGTCCAATATTCCGTTTTAATACAATACATCCCAAACACATCCCAAAACTCGGTGACACAAGTACATGAGCAATTTCTAAGAATTTTACAAGATACCACAAAGCTTGTCCGAAATACAGTTGGACAAGGAGAGTTTAAGAAAAAATGAATACAATACGGGGGAGACTCTGTCAGCTGCGGATCGCCTCCTGATGATGCAGCTCGCCTAAGTCTCCAAACCAGCCTCATCGCTATGAAAGTACCTGTGCAACAAAATGCACAACAAGTGTAGCATGAGTACGTAAACAACGTGTACTCAGTAAGTATCCCGCCTAACCTCAGAGATGTAGTGACGAGAGGTCGAATTAGACACTTGCTATAAGTCAGTTAAGTATAATCAAGTGAGGTGCTAAGCATGACTACCATAGGCAATTAAATAATGATCAGGAATAAGAAATATCAACTTATTTCACATTTACCACATCAATTCTACTTCATTTTTAACTTGGCAATTCAAAACTCCTTAGGCCAATAAGAATGTATAAATCACAGGGAATACGCAGCGTTTATCATGCGCAAACAAAATGCCGAGGGTCGAATGGCGCGAACCAACAATAATAAAATTGTGCACTGCCGAGGGTCGAACGACTGGAACTATAGATGCATCTATTTTTTCCGCTCGCGAATCAATCATGCGATGCAGTCAACATAATAATAATAAGGCTAACCAGCTCGAGAATCATACCTGCGACTCAGGTGCTCATAGGTACACGTATTCACATAATAATCCGCATTTTTATCATGAAAACAACTTCTCAAGAAAATGATAAAATTCTCTTTAGGTGAACATGGAGATAGTATTTAAATCATTTATGGAAATTCATTTGCCAAATTTGATAAGGTTTTAAATATCACCGATTCATCCGGCACACAATTATGCAAGGAAGGATCCATTCTCTACTCAAATGATTAAGGAAAATAAGTTCTGATCTTTTTAAGTATTCTATCACTAACTCGATAATATCACCAGGCTAATATCATTCATAAAATCACAACTACAACATGTAAGGAATGCTTGTGGGTCCTAGACTACACAGACATGGCATAACAGTAGCTACGCACGGACTCTCGTCACCTCGTGCGTACATAGCCCCCCACAAATAGTAACACATATTTTATTAGTTCACCTAGAGGGACAATTCCCCCTCACAAAGTTAGAAAGGAGACTTACCTCGCTCCGAAACTTCATAACCGGCTTCCAAGCCCTCCCGAAGACTCCAATTTGTTGCACAACGCCCCAAAACTACCAAATAACGGACAAAGCAATGAAAATTCACTCTAATACTTGTAAAAATTCAGATTATAATATTTCCCAACTCCGCTCAATGAATTGACCAAAATGTCCTCGGGCCCACGTGCCCGGAATCCAAAATTTCTCGAAGATAAACTCTACCCGTAACTTTACTAGTTCAAATATACAATTTACTCAAATATTCATGCTCAATTCGTGGCCAAAATCCAAATTACCAAATTTCTAGGTTTCCTTCAATTTCCCCAAATTTTCCCACAATTTTCATGTTCAAATCCATGTAATAACCTTGTATTTAACTTGGAAATAAGTAGAAACAACTTACCTTGTGATCCTTGACGAAATTCCGTCCTTGCAGCTCCTCCAAATCGCCCATACCAATTGAGAATAGGAGGAGAAATGACATAATTCCCATATAAAAACATTCTTCCCAGGCCTCTTTTCCGCACCTGCGGTCTCCTCCTCGTACCCGCGCTTCCGCAGGTGCGCCCAAACTCCCGCACCTGCGGCCTCCTCAGCTCCAACCCAAAACTCTCACCTGCGGCGCTCAAAGCCGCACCTGCAGCCAAAGCCTCGCAGGTGCGTTCACACCAAATGACAGCAAACTTCAGCTTTCTTCAACTTCAAATATTGATCCGTTAACCACCCGGAATCCACCCGAGGCCCCCGGACCCTGTCCAATTACACCAACCTATTCCAAAACATAATGCGGACTTGCTCGAGGCCTCAAACCACATAAAACAACGCCGAAATCACGAATTGCACTAAAATTCAAACTTTAAGAACTTGAAATTTCAAACTTCCACCTCCGATGCCGAAACCTATCAAATCACGTCCGATTGACCCCAAATTTTGCACACAAGTCATATTCGACATTACGGACCTGCTCCAACTTCCAAAATCACATTCCGACCCCAATATCAAAATTTCCACTTCCGGTCGGATTTCTCAAAACCTTCAAATTTCTATCTTTAGCCAAATGGCTTCAAAATAACCTACAAACATCCGAATTCACTTTTGATCGCGCTCCCAACTCCAGAATCACCATACGAAGCTATTTCCAGCCTCGGAATCCCAAACAGACATCAATATCTCTGAAATGCGCTTCAATCCAAACTTAGGAAATTCCTTCAAAAATGTTGACTTCTACAATATACGCCGAAATGCTCCCGGGTTATCCAAAACCCGATCCGAACATACGCCCAAGTCAGAAATCATCATACGAACCTGCTGGAACCTTCGAATCCTGATTCCGAGGTCTTTTATTCCAAATCCCAGTCTTAGTCGATTCTTCCAACTTTAGGCTTCTGAAATGAAATTTTCCTTTCAATTTAACTCCGAATTCCTGAATATCAACTCCGACCATACGCACAAGTCATAATACCTGAAATGAAGTTTTTCATGACTTCCAACCGCTGAACGACGCGCTAGAGCTCAAAACGAGCGGTCGGGTCGTTACATTCTCCCCCACTTAAACAGACGTTCGTCCTCGAACGTGCCAATAACTGCCCCGGAGTTATCTAAAATCACTGTTTAACACCCCGTGCACCTGCCCGTGCTACCAAAACCCCGTTGAGCGCATTAGCTTGATCAAATCTGAAGATATTCCCTCTTATCCATACAATAAGCTCAGACCCCAGTTCCAACACTTGAAATTCTCTGCCAGGCCTGTTTCTAATATATGAACACCATATCAACTACCACACGAGGCACCAGAACACAACTATGTACCTTTGCTGAATTCGTACCAAGCACCGCATAATTCGCCATCTAACCACAATAACATTCCCCGCTCGCGAATCAATCATGCGATGCGGTCAACATAATAATAATAAGGCTAACCTGCTCGCGAATCATACCTGCGACTCAGGTGCTCATAGGTACACGTATTCACATAATAATCCGCATTTTTATCATGAAAACAACTTCTCAAGAAAATGATAAAATTCTCTTTAGGTGAATATGAAGATAGTATTTAAATCATTTCTGGAAATTCATTTGCCAAATTTGATAAGGTTTTAAATATCACCGATTCATCCGACACACAATTATGCAAGGAAGGATCCATTCTCTTCTCAAATGATTAAGGAAAATAAGTTATGATCTTTTTAAGTATTCTATCACTAACTCGATAATATCACCAGGCTAATATCATTGATAAAATCACAAGTACAACATGTAAGGCATGATTGTGGGTCCTAGACTACCCAGACATGGCATAACAGTAGCTACGTACGGACTCCCGTCACCTCGTGCGTACATAGCACCCAATATTACTTTGGGGTAGAAAATTCAGGTCGTGCGGCAACTACAAGACTTTGGACCTAAAAAAGATATAGTATTACTTTCTCTATTTCAATTATATGATATTTTTAGCTTTTCAAAGTTCCAATTTTCTAATCTTTTAAATGTACTTGGAGATAGAATTATTAAGCTTTTCAAAATAAAATTTACATACATAAAAAATTATGTAAAAAGTACTATAGGTCACAATAATTAATAATTCAAAATATCCAAAAAGCATATGAAAAAATTACAATTAAAAAATAATTCGTTTGACTCTCAAGATTTGAACACCGTCACATAAACCGGGACAAACGAAATAATAGTATTGTTTACCCTTAAAATCGGATAACAATTAAATTTGTAAGTGATTTTAAGGATACATGATTTCATTTGGCACCAATTGAGAAATATGATAATTAATGTTAGAAATTGTTTGTAAAAAGCAAATCGGTATAAAGTGTAACTTGGGCCTCGAGCTAGATCGCCCTCGAACCGGCCGAATGTATAATTAAGAAATATGAACTTAACCAAAGAACAAGAGAGCTTGAATGTAAAGTAATTCGAGCAAGTCGAATGTGAGTTAATTCGAGCGAGTTCGAATGTTAAATAACTCAAGCGGGGTCGAATGTAAAGTAATTCGAGCAAGTCGAATGTAAAGTAATTCGAGCAAGTCGAATGTGATTTAATTCGAGCGAGGTCGAATGTGAAATAATTCGAGCAAGGTCAAAAATTAAATAATTCGAGCGAGGTCGAAAATAATTCGAGCGGTGTCGAATGTAAAGTAATTCGAGCAAGTTGAATGTTAAATAATTCGAGCAAGTCGAATGTGAGTTAATTCGAGCGAGGTCGAATGTGAAATAATTTGAGCAAGGTCGAATATTAAATAATTCGAGGGAGGTCGAAAATAATTCAAGCGGTGTCGAATGTAAGTTAATTCAAGCGGAGTCGAATGTAAAATAATATATCAGGTTCTTCTACCAGTTATCCGGTCCTCGGGGCTCCCTTCAGTCCCCATCACCAGAGCTAGGGAGTTGTTTTGAGAGTGGAGAGTTTGGGCATGTGTGGAGGCAGTGTCCTCGTCGTCACGAAGGTCCATCTCAGCAAAGGAGTCAGCCTTCGACTTCAGCACCAGTTACTTCACCACCCGCCCAGCCAGCTCGGGGTGGAGGTCAGTCAGCTAGGGGTCGCCTTAGAGGGGGAGGCCTATCAGGTGGCGGTCAGGCACGTTTCTATGCACTCCTTGCCATACGAAATGCCATTGGTTCAGATGCTGTGATTACAGATATTGTTTCAATTTTCCTTCGAGATGCCTCGGTATTATTTGACCCCGGTTCCGCTTATTCATATGTTTCCTCATATTTCGCTTATTTTATGGATATGACCCGTGAGTCTCATTTGTTCATGTATCTAATCTTGTGGGCGATACTATTATTGTGGACTGTGTATATCGGTCATGTGTGGTGTCTATTGGGGGTCTAGAGACTCGAGTGGACCTTTTGCTGCTCAGTTATGGTTGACTTCGATGTGATATTGGGTATGGATTGGTTGTCTCCATGTCATGTTGTTCTAGATTTTCATGCTTAGACCATGATGCTGGCGATGCCGGGGTTGCCAAGGGTTGAGTGTAGCGGTTCTATAGAGTATAGACTATGTACCTAGTAGGGTGATTTCATATTTGAAGGCTCAGCGGATGGTTGAGAATGGTTGTCTATCCTATTTGGCTTGTGTGAGGGATGTTAGTGCAGAGACCCCTGCCATTGATTCGGTTCTGGTGGTACGTGACTTTCCGGATGTGTTTCTTGCAGACCTGCGGGGCATGCCGCCTGACAGGGATATTGACTTCGATATTGATTTGGTGCCGGTCACTCATCCCATTTCTATTCCACCGTATTGTATGGCACCGGCGAAGTTGAATGAGTTGAAAGAACAGCTTCAGGAACTCCTTGATAAAGGGTTTATTCGTCCTAGTGTGTCACCTTGGGGTGCAACAGTTCTATTTATGAAGAATAAGGATGGTTCCATAAGAATGTGCATTGATTACAGGTAGTTGAACAAGGTCATAGTCAAGAACAAGCATCATATGCCTCATATTGATGATCTATTTGACCAGCTTCAGAGAGCGAGGGTGTTCTCCAAGATTGATTTGAGGTCCGGGTATCACCAGCTAAAGATTCGGAATTCAGATATTCTTAAGACGGCTTTCAGGACTCGATATGACCATTATGAGTTCTTGGTGATGTCTTTTGGGCTGACCGATGCCCCAGCGGCGTTCATGCATTTGATGGATAGTGTATTTCAGCCTTATTTGGATTCACTCGTTATTGTATTCATTGATGAAGTCCTAGTGTACTCTCATAGCCAGGAGGAGCATGCACAGCAACTGAGGATTGTATTACAGATATTGAGGGAGGAGAAGCTTTATGCAAAGTTCTCCAAGTGTGAGTTTTGGCTCGGTTCAATACCGTTCTTGGGGCACGTGGTGTCCACTGAGGGTATTCAGGTGGATCCGAAGAAGATAGAGGCGGTGAAGAGTTGGTCTAGACCGTCCTCAGCCACGGACATTAGGAGCTTTCTTAGTTTGGCGGGCTATTACTGTTGCTTCGTGGAGGGATTTTCATCTATTGCATCGCCCTTGGCCAAATTGACTCCAAAGGGTGATCCATTCAGGTGTTCAGATGAGTGTGAAGAGAGCTTTCAAAACTCAAGTGTTAGTTCTACCATCAGCTTCATGTCCATTGTTAGTTCTACCATCAGCTTCATGTTCTTACACCGTGTATTGTGATGCCTCGAGGATAGGTATTGGATGTGTTCTGATGCAGGAGGGTAGGGTGATTTCCTATGCCTCGCACCAGTTGAAGACTCATGAGAAGAACTATCATGTCCATGATCTTGAGTTAGCAACTATTGTTCATGCCTTGAAGATTTGGCGGCACTATTTGTACGGGGTTCATTATGAGATCTATACTGATCATCGGAGTTTGCAGCATCTGTTTAAGTCGAAGGATCTTAACTTGCATCAGCGAAGATGGTATGAGCTTCTCAAGGACTATGATATCACCATTTTGTACCATCGGGGGAAGGCCAATGTGGTGGACAATGCCTTGAGTCGCCGGGCAGAGACTTTGGGGATTTTAGCATATCTTCCAGCAGCAGAGAGGCCCTTGGCATAGGATGTTCAGGCCTTATCTAGCCAGCTTGTCAGATTGGATATTTCGTAGACGAGTCAGGTATTGGCTTGTGTAGTCTCCAGGTCTTCTCTTTATGACTATATCAGGGAGCGTCAGTATGATAACCCCCACCTGCTCGTTCTTCAGGACAGAGTTCAGCGAGGTGATGCTAGAGATGTGACTATTGGTGAGGATGGCGTGTTGATGATCCAGGGCCGGATATGTGTGCCCAATGTGGATGGGCTCCGGGAGTTGATTCTTGATGAGGCCCACAACTTGCCGTATTCCATCCATTCGGGTGCCACAAAGATGTATCAGGATTTGAGACAACACTATTGGTGGAGGCGGATGAAGAATGATATAGTTGGGTTTGTGGCTCGGTGTCTCAAGTGTCAGCAGGTTAAGTATGAGCATCAGAGACTGAGTGTCTTGCTTCAGAGGTTAGAGATCCCAGAGTGGAAGTGGGAACGTATCACCATGGACTACGTAGTTTGGCTCCCACAGACTTTGAGGAAGTTCGATGCTATTTGGGTTATTGTGGATCGGTTGACCAAGTCTGCGCACTTCATTCCAGTTGGTACTACTTACACTTTAGAGCGGTTGGCTGAGATTTACATCCGAGAGATTGTTCGCCTGCATGGTATCCCAGTTTCTATCATTTCAGATAGGGCCAATCAGTTTACATCGCAGTTTTGTACGGCCGTGCAGCGAGAGTTGGGTACTCAGGTTGAGTTGAGCATAGCCTTTCACCCTCAGATGGAAGGACAGTCCAAGCGCACTATCCAGATATTTTGTGTCATTGACTTTGGGGGTTCATGGGACCAGTTTCTGCAGCTTGCATAGTTTGCATATAACAACAGTTATCAGTCGAGCATTCAAATGGCTCCGTATGAGGCTTTATATGGGAGGAGGTGTAGATCTCCAATAGGATGTTTTGATCCGGGTGAGGATAGGCTCTTGGGTACAGACTTGGTCCAGGATGCATTAGACAAGATAAATTGATTCAGGAGCGGCTTCGCACGACGCAGTCTAAGCAGAAGAGCTATGCGGACAGGAAGGTCCGTGATGTGTATTTCATGGTTGGGGAGAAGGTTTTGCTGAAGGTATCACCCATGAAGGGTGTTATGAGGTTTGGGAAGAGGGACAAGTTGAGCCCTCAGTTCATTGGGCCTTTTGAGGTGCTTCATAGGATAGGGGAGGTGGCTTATAAGCTTGCCTTGCCACCCATCTTGTCGAGTGTCCATCCAGTGTTTCATGTTTTTATGCTCCGAAAGTATATTGGCGATCCGTCCCATGTTTTGAAATTCATCACGGTTCAGTTGGATAGTGATATGACTTATGATGTGGTGCCGGTGTCCATTTTAGATCGGCAGGTTCGGAAGATAAGGTCAAAGGATATAGCTTCGGTGAAGGTGCGGTGGAAAGGTCAACCTGTGGAGGAGGCCACCTGGGAGACCGAGCGGGAGATGCGGAGAAGATATCCACACCTATTTGAGACTCCAAGTATGTTTCTAGACCTGTTCGAGGACGAACGTTTGTTTAAGAGGGGGAGGATGTAACAACCCGGCCGGTCGTTTCAAGAGTTATAACCTCGTTTCCCCCATTTATGGTTCTTTTGTGCTTTACAACTTCATTATATTGTATCCTGCTGGTTTTTGTTGTTGCTGGTTTCCTCTTACGCGATCGTGAGGCAAGTCTCGCATTCGCGAAGAGTATCTGGAGATTGAGTAAGAATGTTCTTCGCGTTCGCGAAGTAAGGGACGCGTTCGCGAAGGTTTAGGAGTGATTAACACGTTCGCGAAGAAGAGAAGAGGCGGCTAGGGACTCCATTCGGGGGTGAGGTCGCGTTTGCGATGAGAAGGCTGAGTAAAGGTTTGCGTTCGCGATGAGAAGGCTCAGTAAAGGTTTGCGTTCGCGATGAGAAGGCTAAGTAAAGGTTCGCGTTCGCAAGTGGTAGATCGCGTTACCATAGAAGGGATTTCTTGTCAGAGGCAGTTTGTGCTTCGCAAACGCGAGGGTACTTCCGCTTTTGCGAAGAAGGAAATATGTGCAGACAATGTTAAATTCAAAAATCGAGGGTTTGCGCTCATTTCTCATATTTTGAGCTAAAGATCACGGATTTGGGAGATTCTTGAAGGGATTTTCGCGAAGTTGATTGGGGTAAGTGTTGCTCGCTTGATAATTCCATGATTTTATCTTGATTTTCATCATCTAAATTGTGATTTGGGGTGAAAATTGGGGGGGAAGTGGAAGAGTTCTTGAGATGGAATTTTTAGGTTCTAAAGGGGGCTTTGTTGTTGTAAAGACCCGTAAAATTTCTTGCTTAAAATAATGCCTGAATAAGTCCCCGAGTTGTTATCTCTGTGAAAATTCTTAAAACGGACCTTGATTTTGTAAAAATACCCCGGGATTTGAAAAGAACTTAATTTTTCCAAAAATTGGGTGTTATGCGACGCACTATGCGATCGCATAACGTGTATGCGGACCGCATAGTGGTCGCATACACGGGCAGATCACTGCCCAACTGAAGGGGTGTTATGCGACGCATAATGCGATCGCATAACGTGTATGCGGACCGCATAGTGGTCGCATACACGGGCAGATCACTGCCCAACTGAAGGGGTGTTATGCGACGCATAATGCGATCGCATAACGTGTATGCGAACCGCATAGTGGTGGCATACCCGGGCAGAATGTTTTCAAAATTTGGCTCACTTGGGGGCCATTCTGCGGTCCAATATGCGGATCGCATGTCAGGAATGCGATCGCATTCCTGACCGCATATTCGACACGATCTTTTAATTTGCTAACTTTTTATACCCGACCCCAGTTTCATTTAACCCCTGCCCCCTTTCATTTTAACAAGTTTTCTGAACAAAATAGAGAGAAG
>ML251996.1:9428-43468 GCA_005239495.1 Nicotiana undulata
AGGGACTAGATATCCATATCTAGAAAAATTAGCTTTAGCATTAATAATTGCATCAAGAAAATTGCGTCCTTATTTTCAATGTCATCAAATTACTGTCGTAACTTCATATCCTTTAAGGAATATTTTACATAAACAAGAATTGTCAGGAAGATTAGCCAAATGGGCCATAGAATTAAGTGAGCATGATATAACATATCAACCAAGAACTGCAATTAAGTCACAAATATTGGCCGACTTTATAGCTGACTTTAGCAGTAATATTACTCCCGAAGTAGAAAAGGAATTGACTCTTTTCAATGGTATAAACCCAGGTCAATGGACCCTATTTATAGATAGTTCATCTAATATAAAAGGAGCAGGATTAGGTATTGTCCTAATATCGCCCACGGGTAAAAAGATAAGACAAGCAATCAAATGATATCCAATAACTAACAATGAAGCAGAATACGAAGCTGTTATTGCAGGTTTAGAATTGGCACGAGAGTTGTCAATCGAACAAATTAAAATAAACAGCGATTCCCAACTGGTGGTAAATCAAATACAGGGGACTTACATCGCTCGAGAAACTCGAATGCAACAGTACTTAGAGAAGGCGCAAGAACTTGTGAGACAGTTCAAAATGTGGGAAATAACACAGATACCTAGAGAAGAAAATGCTGAAGCAGATGCATTAGCCAACCTCGCAGCAGTTACGGACGTAACCAATAAAGACAACATTATCGTCGTACATCTTTTCCATTCGACAGTAAATCACAGCAAGAATGAGGTATCTTTCAATAATCTAACTTGGGATTGGAGAAACGAAATTCTTAACTTTTTGCAGAATGGTATCGTACCTGAAGACAAAAAGGCAGCTCAAGCGCTCCGCCGCAAAGCAGCAAGATACTGTTTAGTTCATAGTACCTTGTATCGCAAAACGTTTGGAGGACCCTAGCTAAGTGCCTCGGACCCAACCAGACGGAATAAGTGATAAAAGAAATCCATGAGGGCTACTGTGGAAATCATGCAGGTGCTAGATCTTTGGTAAAAACCTTAATCAGAGTAGGATATTATTGGCCGAAAATGGAAGAAGACGCGGAAATTTTCATATCAAAATGTGATAAATGTCAGCGGTTCGCTAATAAAACGCATCAGCCAGCCGAACTGTTACATTCTATTATGTCACCATGGACCTTCATGAAATAGGGAATGGACATAGTAGGACCTCTTCCCCCAGCTAAAGGTCAGGTACGGTTTCTACTTGTACTTACTGATTATTTCACAAAATGGGTAGAAGCGGAAGCATTCAAACAGGTGCGGGAAAAGGAGGTTAAGAGTTTCTTATGGAGAAACATAATATGCCGGTTTGGAATTCCAAAGGAGATCGTGTGTGACAATGGACCACAATTCATAGGCTCTCAAATCACAAAATTCTTCGACAGCAGGAAAATCAAACGGATTACATCAACACCATATCATCCCGTAGCTAATAGACAAGCAGAATCCACGAACAAAATCATCATCAACAATATAAAAAAACGGTTAGACAGAGCCAAAGGCAATTGGCCCGACGAATTACCAGCGGTACTATGAGCATACAGGACTACATCAAAAACAGCTACGGGAGAAAGTCCTTTCGCACTTGTTTATGGCTCTAAAGCGTTAATACCTGTGGAAATTAGCGAACCAAGTCTTAGTGTAACGACAGCTAATGAACAAACGAATGATGTCGAACTACAAACTAATCTAGACCTACTCGAATCACGAAGAGATGCGGCCTTAATACGGATGGCAGCTCAAAAACAAATTATAGAACGATACTACAACCGCAAAGCTCACCGCAGGTATTTTAAAATTGGAGACTTTGTACTCAAAAAAGTCTTCCAATCAACAAAGGAAGCAGGAACTGGTAAACTAAATCCTAATTGGGAAGGCCCCTATAAGATCCGAGGAAGAGCAGGAAAAGGCGCGTACAAATTGGAAGCCATGGACGACAGGATTTTACCAACAAGTTTGAATGCCATCCACCTGAAGAAATACTATTTCTAAGCAAAATAAGTACCCACGGTCAGGTATCACATGTTAAATTTTATCTTCGAATATTTAAAATTTTACTAACGTTTTTAGATGATAGGCAAAAAGCTAACCCATCACCAAATGATGACATTAGACCTGCAAAGACGCGNCAGTTACGGATTACAATACATTTCTATCGTACTTACAACTGTTGCAAATAAAACAGTCATGGGAAAAAACCCAATACTTACGAAAACTGTTACTAATGAAAAACAGTTACTTCCTTGTATTAACTCGAAAAAAACTATTATCTACTAAAAAAAGTTACGAAATACAAGTGATTATTAAATCTGTTAAAACAAAACAGTTGCAACATGAGTTTTAGATGATAAACGCAACACATGTAAAATGTTGTGAAAGTTCAAGCAAAAACCTCTCACAAAAATATTCTTAAACATGTGAAAAATCTCTATTAATCCATTGCATTATCAATGAAGTTGAGACGTCTTCTTCATTAAAACATTAAAAGGGCCCTGATTCGTAGACAAAGCCTCTTACAAACAGAGGCTAAAAAGCTTATACTACACCCATCATAAAAGGGCACGCAAAGCTAAGAGGTACGAACAAAAACCTCACAAAAACAAAAGCAATAGACTTGAGTAAAAGAGTTAAGGCTCTAAATTCACAAAAGTCTCAAAAGAAAGCAGTGCATTGATACAAAAGCGGCTTAATAAACTAAGTACTAAACTGAGTACTTAGCCGCGTAATATGTACATTCTTTTTAGGTTGCCCCTAAGTTGTCAGTTGGGGACTTTAGAAATTTTGAACTTACTCCCGATGGAGCTGAGAGTAATTACACCAATCCAATAAAAAAAAGAGGGAAAATGATCAAAGAGTCTTCATTCCTGAGGAGAAGGAGAAGAGCTAGTTTCTTCTTCCGGAGAGTGGTCTGCTGCTTATCAGCTGGAGAAAGGTCAAGACCTTGCTGAGTCTTATCTATGGCTTCTTTAGATTTTGCAATCTCAGCATCAAGATCAAAGCCCACTTGATTCATCTCCATCAGTGTGTCATGGCGAGCATTCATATATTCCCAACTCACTTCAACAGCTGTTGATTCTTCAAGCTCATTATAATCTCTCGACCACACTTGAAGTTCAGTCTTCAAATTGTCATTTTCAGCTTCAGCAGCTTCGAGGGAAACCTTCAAAGGTGCGACTGACTCCTCCAGATTCTGGGCCTTCATCAAAGCTTCACGGAGATCTTCTTGGGCTTGGGAGAGATTACGCACGAGTTCTCCAGAATATTCTTCTTTTCGTCCCAATAAGTCCTTCAAATACCGGACCTCTTCCGTGGCTTTTGACAGTTGTTCAGCAAAAGAAGATTCAAGAGCATCTTTATCTCTATTAGCCTGACTGGAAGAAGCCTTCTCCACCGCTAACTCTCCTTTGACAATCTTCAACTGCTCTTTTAAGGGCCAATTAAGGTCTTAAGCCACATTTCCGGCTCACCGGTGCTAATTTTCTTAAAGAGGTTACCACCACCTGGAACCTCAATCATGACCCTTCTCATCCCCCTGCTGGAAGACCCTTCTTCTATAATAGAAGGCATGGAAGCAGGGACTGAAGGGGAAGCAGAAGAAACAGAAGGGCCGGGAGCCAAAAGAGTCGCGAGCGCTTCAATGGAGACGGAAGAAAGGGAAACAGAAGAGGTAATAGGAATTGAAGGAGAAACAACATCAGTAATCTGGGGAGCAGAAATAGCAGCAAAGTGCGGGTAGATGGTAGCTAAAGGAACATCATCATGGTCCATTTCAAACCCTTCATGAAACAGACGCTCAGTGGGATCTTTAGATGGATATTGAGATTGATCACGAGAAAGGCCTGATGGCCAATGCGGAAGAAAGAGGCGCGGGAGTAGACTCATCGTCCAAAATTACCCGCCTTCTTCTCACCCGGTGCACTAAAGCACCCTCTTCTTCACCCTCATCTTCCCCTCCAGAGCGGGAATCTAGGGTTTTCCTTTTCGAAGCACTAGTCAAAATACTCTGAGCATGGGACAAGGACATCCTTGGAAGTGATGAAGGTGCCCCACGGGTAGAAAACCCTATCAGAAAAAGGAAAATAGTTAATATAAAAAAAACTCAAGAAAGGAAAGGAGCGAGAGAAACTCTACTTACCATGGGTCTTAACAATCCACTTGTACTTTGCCGAAAAGTACTTCCAAGATCTTTCCTCGGCAGGAGCAGCAGTCAACATTCTTTCTACCCAACCACGGATGTCGGAGACATTCTCGACAACATTCATAGTTGCTGTAAATAAGAAAAAACAGATACGGTGTTATAAACACAAAATAAATTTTATTACAAATAAAACAGGTGCGAATCAAAGTACTTACGTGCACGATTCCACTTCTCAGGGAAGGGAAGATTATTCTCACCCACTAGAACAGCAGTGGGAACAGCCACGTACCTAAGGTACCAACCTCTGTCCTTATCATCGCCGGGGGTTACTAGAACCCTCTTGCTCCGAGCAACCAGAGTAAAAAACCCCTGGCGGAATAAAGCAGGAGAATATAAATGCAGCAGATGATGAAGTGTAAAAGGAACGGAAACCTTTGAAGCCAGGACTCTCAAACAGGCAACAACACGCCATACTAGGGGACCAACTTGTCCTAAACAAATATTAAAAAAGCGACAAAACTCTATGATCACAGGATCAACAGGAGGTTGAAATCCTAATGTGAAAGGGTAAGTGAAGACATAAGAAAAACCCGTTTTAAAGGATGTAATCCTTTGAGTACTACTTGGCACAAGGACAGGATTAGTAGACTCCCAAAAACACTGCCTACGAACAACGGGAATGTGACCAACAGTAATGATAGTAGCGTATTTCTCAATACTATCCAGAGAATGAGCTTGTTCGGTAATAGGAGAATTTACTTCTGGAAAGATTATCTCCGAAGGGATGATCTCATCAACTCTGGGTTCATGAAAGTTATCCTTATTCCTAGAAATAGAATGAGAAGATCTACCTCTCGGAGAAAACAACGACCTAGTAGGGGAAGGAGAAGAAGAACCTCTAACAGAGGTACGTCCTAGGCTCCTTAATCGGCCACCTCTTCGACTCCTAGTCGGAGCAGAAGAAGAAGCCAGAGCTTCAACATCAATAACCTTTTCAGGTTGGCCTGAGGAAGACATATTTATAAAATCTAGGAAGAAATTCTTTCGCAAAGAGAAGATTAAGTTATAGAAGTTTTTCGTGCTAAGGAAGAAAGGAAGAAGACTATTTATACTTAATGGCAACCGTCGAAACTTGGAAAAGTAATGATGGAAGGTCATAATAAAAAATATCACTTCGGGACTGATGCAACCGCAAAAAGCCCTAAAAGACGCCGGCTCGTTTCATAACCAATCAGAAATGAACACGTGGAAGAAGCATTAAATGGAAGTATTGTGCGATGCATGCGCCCATAAAAGATTACAAGGTTTCGAGGTAAAGCGGCGGCAAAATATTCCCTCCGTAAATGAACATCCACTTACTAAGTATTATACGCTCAATACATGGCAAGTGGGGGGACTATCTGTATTGGTAAAAAATATAGCCTCATACGTGTACAAATTTTGGATGACTCAGCCAGCCAGGTGGACCAATTAAAATATCATACGCGGACACTGGATAAAGAGGTACGATCAATGCAAGAAATTAGCCGCGGAAAGATCATCAAAGAAGAAAAGGTACGGTCATAACGAATCCGGACGCAATAATGGGCCGATTGGAAGATCATCAATCAATGTCTTGTACGTTATGTAACTCCTAAAATAACAGTTACTATTAATCATTGTAACGCCTCATAAATGTAATAATTAAGCATTAAATAGGCTTCATGACAAAAATATAAACGTTGTACTAGGAGAACATCCCTATAAAAGGGATGAAAATGTAACAAACAAGATCATCTGATTTGAGGGGAATACAAAGCTATTTTTATTCTTTTACTCCCAGAATTATTGCTAATTACTATTTATTTGATTGATTTGATTATCAGTAACCCGAGTTTTTCCTAAATTAAGCTTTAGTCCAAAGAATTCATTTTTTGGTTAAACAATACCAGTGTCAAGCAGTCTCCATCACAGCCATGTCCAACAGAGTAGCTTCATGCCTTCACTCAGACCTCTAAAGAATGAAGGAGTTGACAAAATGAAACAATAAATTGTTGAAGGGAGTTGTACACTTTCTGAGGAGCATCTAGTTCAAACTTTGGGAGAAATTCCTGGCGACCACAATGCCAGAGTCAACATCATTGTCTATGGTTGGCCACTTCTTATTCAAGTAATTGTCAAATCCCAAAGAGGAGATATTTAGAAGCATCCCCAACTCCTTAACATCAAACTCCATGTCAAAGCCCCCTACCTTACTCTTGACTACCTTCCCATCAAATGTGAAATTTGCATAGAACTCCACCACAACTGGAACACAAATTGAGGGGGGGGGGGGAGCTTTGACAAACATGTGCTTCCACACCTATAGCTCAAGTTTTTCAACCAGTTGACTCATCGCCTTCTCATCAGTGTTCGCAAGAATCTTCCCATTTAGCACATTTTTGTTCCAAAACTATGTGAGTCGATCAACTGCATCTAGAACATTCTTTCTTGTCTTACCCCTACTGGCCCTTGCAGAAGAGGTAGTAGGTTTTGTGACTTTGGCACCCTTTTTCTTTGGTTTAGCAGACTTTGTTGGCAAGGCAGAGTCAGACTTTGGATTCTTTGCACTTCTGGACTCCTTAATAATTTGTGCATCAACAGCCTTTCTTTTACTCCTTGTGAGAGGAGTTCTGGAAGGAGGGACCACTCATTTCCTTGTTGACACTGTTGACTTTATAGCTTCCACAGGGGTCTTCCTGGATTTCTTCCCTATCTCTGATAGTGGCGCATCATCTTCATCACTACTAACTTCTTCATCTCTAGTGAAAGGAGTCAACAAAGACCCAGGTTCTTGAGCCCTTGTCTTGTATCTTCACCAATTTCTTCTGAAAGGGCTTTGACAGTGTTTCCAATTGTCATTGAACCTTCATATTCGTCACTCACTTCCCCTCTTCTTCCTCACTCTCTTCATCACCTCCTTCACTCTCACTTACCTTTACTTGATCCTCACCCCTACTTTCAGAAACCTCATCTTCTTATCTATGATTTTCTTCTTCTGCAAAATCATTAGCATGTTCGACTATCTTATCGTCTGTATCACTCTCCTTCTCATCTCCAGATGCTCCCTTATTCTCACTCGTTTCTTCTTCATTGGATATGTTTTGAGCATCATGTTCCTCATGACTGTCCATAACTTCTTCTTTTTTTATTCACCCCCATCATCTTCCTCGTCCTTAGTCCAACTAAAGGAAAGACAATCAAAAGCCTCATTTTGCACAGATTCTTTACTTTCTTCTCCCTCAACCACAGGCTCCACAATCATTGTGTCTATCTCCTTCCCCAGATCCCCTGTACCCTTTTCTACAGTGAATTTCTCCACTTGTGGCTTCTCACTCGTGGGTGGGAGGGTATTCAGGGGTGCATCATCTATAGCAGACACCAAAACATCTAATTTAGAAGGAGGATGTTGTACCTGATCAGTAGTAACTTTCACTGATTCCCCTTGAACCATAGATTCCTTGGATACAATGTCACCCTACGTAGCAGCATCAGGCACGTTCTTGATAGATTTTCTTGGAGTGGATTTAACCTTTGTTGACTTAGAGGTATTTTTCGTAAGAAGCTCAGGTGCAACGGTAGTTATTTTTGGAGGAGGGGATACAATGGAGGTATGAATGATGGGAACAACATTAACAGTAGGAACAATGGATGATGATGTAGGTATAATGGAGGATATCGAAGGAAAAGGAGCTGGTGTGGGTGGGGTGTGGATTCTCTTGATGACTAGGCATTTTTCTTTGATTTTGGCTTCAAGATTTTGGGTTTTGCTTCGGCCTTAATTGATTATTTATCTTTAGAGGGTGATTGACTGACTTTACGATTGGTGATCAGATGAGAGACTCGTAGAAGAGAAAGGGAGAATTAGTTCTTGATAATAGCTTTTTGTTCTTGCTTAGGGTTTGAGAGAAAAAGTGAGGTTAGAGAAGCTGATCATTAGAGCCTTTTAAAGGCGTTACTCTTGATTTGACTGGAAGGGAGAAGGTGACCGAATTTGAGTTCTAACAGGACTCTTATAACGATTACTTTGATTGTGAGGATTTCAGGAGTAATTGATCTCTAATTGCACTAGGATTCCCCCATACTCTTTGACTAGAAGACGAATGGAAGTGATGCCAACGGAATTAAAAGTCTGAGTAAGACAGTATGACACATATCTGAGTCAAAGAACCAACTCCTCATATGTTTCTGCAATAAAGCTTCAACACTTCATATTAGTATCATGCAGCACAGTTATCAGCCAGATGCTCCAAGCAAGTGTGTGAGCTTAATACAAGCACAAAGCTGAATCAAACACATTGTGCTTAATTATCTACATCTTATTATGCTTTTTCTAGACAACCACTGGGATTCAATTTAGTGGGAGGAGTTTATTTGACCTAGTTATAGTCTATTCCTTTAAAAGTGATTCCTACTCAGAGATTTAGTAAAAATATTAGCAATTTAATCTTCAGTTTTACAAAAGTTAATTGAGATATTCCTTTTTCAACATTGTCTCTGAGAAAGTGATGTCTAATGTCAATGTGCTTGGTTATCTTGTGCTGACATGGATTTTTAACAATGTTTATGGCAATGGTGTTATCACAAAAAATGGGACACACAATCAACATTTATATCATAGTACCTTAGCTGTTGTCTTATCCCTAGCAACTGAGCACATCAGGATGTTGCTGCCACATATTCAGCCTCAGCTATAGATAAGGCCACTGATTTTTTCTTCTTGGTTCCCCAAGACACCAGACAAGAACCTAGAAAATGAGCTATTCCTAAAGTGTTTTTCCGGTGAACGTGAAAACCGGCATAGTCAGCATCAGCATAACCAACTAGATCAAAGCTATACCCTCTAGGATATGATAGACAGAGGTCAAGGGTCCCCTTGAGATATCTTAGTATCCTTTTGACATCCTTCAGGTGGTATTGCTTAGGATTTGCCTGAAATCTTGCATGTAATCCCACACTAAACACTATAGCAGGCTTGCTTGCTGTGAGATACAACAATGACCCAACCATTCCTCTATATGGTTTCTGTTCCACACATTTACCTTTTTCATGAAGGTCCAGCTTTGTTGCAGTTGCAATGGGTATTTCAATATACTTAGAGGAATCCAAGTTGAACTTCTTTAGTAGTTCTTTGATATATTTCTGTTATGTATCATGGTTCTAGTAGGTGTTTGCTTGATTTGAAGCTCCATAAAGAAGTTCAATTCACCCATCATACTCATCTCAAACTTATTTTCCATAATCTCAGCAAATTTCTGCACATTGCTTCATTGGTAGCTCCAAAGATAATGCCATCCACATACACTTGCACGATCAAAATATTCTTCCCTCTGCTCCTTAGAAATGGAGTGTTGTTTACCTTTCCTCTTAAAAAGTTGTTGGCTAAGAGGAATCTTGAGAGCCTTTCATACCAAGCTCTTGGATCCTGTTTCAGTCCATAAAGAGCTTTATCCAATTTGAACACATAGTCAGGAAATTCTTCACTTTCAAATCCAGGAGGTTGTTTGACAAACACTTCCTCCTTCATGTAATCATTCAAAAAGGCACTCTTTATATCCATTTGGTATAAAGTGAACTCCATGTGAGCTGCAAAGGTTATCCGCATTCTTATAGATTCTATTCTAGCTATAGGTGCAAATGCCTCATCATAGGCAATGCCCTTCTCTTGATTGTCTCCCTGAACCACCAGTATGTCCTTGTTCCTTGTGATATTTCCTTGTTCATCCAACTTGGTTCTGAACACCCATCCGGTACCTATGACAATTATGTTCTTGAGTTTTTGTACCAGGTGCCAGACCTTGCTTCTCTCAAACTGATTTAGCTCCTCTGGCATGGGTATAATCCAGTCTAGATCCTTTAGAGCTTCTTTGATGGTGTTATGTTCAAACTGTGAGAGGAATGATGTGAGTGAGCATATATTTCTTAGAGAAGACCTGATTTACACCCTTGTATTTGGATTACAGATGATATTCTCAAGAGTATGTGAGCTTTGATGCTTCCATGATCTGATCTATATACCCAGAGAAGATTCACCCGAGGAGTGACCCAAAGGACCAGTTTCAGTAGGTGTGGCTTCACTAGTCTGGTCAGTAGTTAGAGTAGTTCTTTCTTCTTCTTGTTCCTCACGATCACTATCAATTTCCTTGTGGTTTTCAGATCCATATTCATCAAATTCCTTTGTATCTCCATCACTACTGAAACCTATGTCATAGTCATCATCGTGCAGACCCTTCTCAGCCAAGTTGTTAGCTTCATAAAAAATAACATGAATATTTTCTTCTACACACATAATTCTTTTATTAAAAACCTTATAGGCCTTACTATGTGGAGAGTACACCAAGAAATTCCCTCATCATTTCTGTCATCAAGCTTACCTAGAGCTTATTTCCCATTATTATGCACAAAATATTTGCACCCAAAGGCTCTTAGGTGAGTGATGTTGGGTTTTCTTTCTCAAAGTAACTCATTGGAAGTTTTCTCAAGAATGGGTCTGACCATGCATCTATTTAGCAGGTAGCAAGCAGTATTGATTGACTCAGCCTAGAAATTCTTAGGTAGTCCATTGGCATTCAACATGGTCCTCTCTATTCTTTATTTCTACAACCCCATTTTGTTGTGGAGTTCTAGGTGCGAGAAATTATGGTCAATGCTATGTGAGCCATAGAACTCAAGGAATTTAGAATTTTCAATTCAGTTCCATGGTCAGTTCTTATACTTAAAACATTACATCCTAGCTTTTGTTGAATCATTCTGATAAATACATAGAAAACATCAAAGGTTTCATCTTTGGATCCCAAAAATAAGGTCCTGGAGAAGTCATCAACAATCACAAACACATACCTCTTACCTCCTCTGCTCCTTATTCTCATTGTTCCACATAAGTCCATGTGAAGGAGTCCAGAGGTTTAGAGGTAATTACAAACCCTTTTGGATTTAAAGGATGACCTAACATGGTTACTTCTAACACCGGCATCACATACCTTATCAGAGGAGAACTCAACTTTAGGTAGCCCAAGGACCAAGTCCTTTGCTGCCAACTTGTTGAGTTGAGAGAGGCTAGCATGTCCCAGTCTTCTATTCCATAGCAGTGGATCATCTTCCACTACACTCAAGCATGTGTGCTTACTCTGGGAAGTGACATAATCGATATCTTGTAGACATTGTTATGTCTCTTACCCTTTAACACAATTTCATCAGTATCAAGCTTTGTGACAGTGCAAATTTTGGAATTGAATTTTACCTTATTTCCTTTATCGCACATTTAAGAGATGCAAAGAAGATTGTGTTTAAGACCTACCACATATTACACATATTCTATAGCATGAGAGAGTGACTAGCCAACCTTGTAAATACTTGTTATATGCCTTTTTCCCATTTTTAAATGACACACTCCCTCCTTGGAAGGCTGTCAGTGAGAGGAAGTTTTTCTTTTATCCAGTCATATGTCTTGAGCATCCATTGTCAAGATACTGGTTCTGATTGTTTCCTCTCACCTTAGCTTGTACCAAAATTCACAAGCTAGTTTTGGGAACCTAGACAAGCTTGGTTCCCTTTTATTTCAAAAATAATGAATCAGATCCCTTCTTGCCCAGAAGGGGAGAGGGTTATGAGCTATTTTGTTGTTAACCTTAATCCACTTAGTATGGACACGAGAATTAACCTTTGGCTCCTCTTCCTACTTCACATTTTTATCAATACCAAATGTATTTCTAAACTAAGCATGAATTAAGGCAGGACAAGTGTCCCTAAAGTGTCCTACTCTTCCACAATGAGTGCACACGTTATTATCAGAAATTTCTACATTCTTTGGGTCAAACTTAGGGAAAGGTTTTCTGTAGCCAGTTCCATATTTTTGAGAGCTATAGTTTTCATTCAGCCAATTCAAGGCATCAGACGATCCATGCCATTTGCTTAGTCTAGAGAGTTCATAATTAGCATTTTTCAAGTTTTCATGCAAGACTTTATTTCTACATTCAGCATCACAAAGGTTATCATTAGCAATTTTTAATTCATTTTCAGGCTTATCCTGCAAATCACTCATTTTTCCTTTGTCATGTACATTAGAAGACTTCTCATTCTAAGAAGTAAGCTCAAGAAGCTGGTTCTTAAGGTCTTTGACATGTTTCTCTGAACTAGCTTTGTCAGATTCATGCTCTTTGATATCAAGTTTGACACAAGAAAGGTTTCTTTTAGCTGATCATTTCCAGTACTCATTTTATCCATTTCATTCATCAAGGTCACGATTATGGCCATCAATTATTTTTTGGACATAACATGAATATTTTCTTTCAAGTCAGGTATACTTACGTGGTTTGCTTTATCTTTAATTTCTGAATCACTCATGTCCATCATTCCAATCACTTCTTCCTCTGTTTTGGATTCTTCAATCGCCAGCAAAGCCACTATGATGATTTCATTTCCAAAGTCAGTTTCCAAGGTCCTCCATATATCATGAGTAGAGATGCACGAGGACACTCTGAGGAGAATATTTCTAGACAAGCTTATGTAGAGCAAGTCCTTTGCTTTAGCAACTTTTTGAACGAGCTGACGATCTTCCTCATCGTATCCCTCTTCTCTTTTGTTGAACTTGTTACCTTATCTATCCAACTTGGTTTGGATAATTGGTCCATGCCTGACAATTACCCATAGGTCAAAGTCAGTATCCCGAAGAAAAGTTTCCATAGTAGCTTCCATTCATCAAATTGGTGTTCATCAAACAAAGGAGGTCTTTCAATGTTCATTCTAAGCTGTATTAGGGGTTCTATTTTCATATCTTGGTGTTCAACAATAACAACACATACACTTAAAGCCTCCTTCTTCCTTTCTTCCTCTTGATCACTTCCACTGTCCTCATATGCTGCCAAGGATGTCTGGTTCATTGCTTCAGTAAATCCTTTGCCTATGATTTTTCCTTTATTGGAACCATTTTCTCTCATCTTCTCCTATTTCTTTTTTTTTAGCTCGTTCTTTCCTCTGCTTAATTTCCTGTCACACCCCTTTTCTACCCCCAAAAGATGATAGATATGTGTGTGAACGAGGGTTAAAGAGTTTTTCCAATTAAAGTGACAAATTTGAGTAGAAATTATTTTATTTACAGAGTCGTCACTTGGAATTGATTATTCGGGGTTCCAAGTCACCTTTTATTTGAATCCCTAATCAAAAGGAGGTTTGACTCTATTTTTATCGGTCCGCGAAAATAAAGTTCAGGTAAGGAATTCTGTTGACCGGGGAGAAGGTGTAAGGCATTCCTTGAGTCCTGTGGTTCTAGCACGGTCGCTTTATTAACTTAAAACTTGGCTTGAATTAATTTTGAACAAACTGTGATTTATATTATTTTCATATTTTACCTATCCGCTTTTAATTATTAAAATTATTAAAGAAATATTTGAATAAAATTGTCTTGATCGCAACACGCAAGTGAATGTACGACCGAGATGAATTTATTAATTTTTTCATAACAACGCTACGCAAGCGAATCCGCAGTTATGATAAAGGACTATTAGCACGCTATTATTTACAGCGAGATTACTATATTTTTTCTTTGAGAAAATTAATATTAAAAAATTAATAACTGTTACTACCGCGCTACGCATGCGAATCCGCGATTATGAAAAAAAGAATAGGAATTAGTTCAAACTATTGGATATGAGATGAGATTATTGAGTTAATTTGTTGAAAGTTAAACATCACGCTACGCAAGCGGTTACGTGAGTTAAAGCGCGCATACTTATTGCCTAGCGTTTAAATTAATTTGAAAATAATAGTAGTTGAGTTATTTATTAAAACAATAAAAAAAACTGATTTTATTAAAATTATTTGACTAAACTAAAATGTAAGAACTAATTGAAATTATTTTAAGAGAATGCACTAATATAATCTAATTACTTTGTCAGACATTAAGCTTGCAAAATTATTCTCAACTTGGCCCAAAGTGTAGTGGACCTTACATGACAAAAGAAAGCTCTACTTACATCTAGTTGTTATTAATCCATGACTATTGAGTAAAGAAGAGAAAAAATACAAATTGATTTACCGTAACTAACTTGATTTTATCTTATCTTAATGACACAAAAAAAAACTTATTAAATTTGCCAATGATATTTGGAACAAATGCAAATGGAAACGTGATTAACTAGAAAATTTGATCCATATTACCAAGACCCCTTCTTACTTTCTTTATTATATCGGGGATGAAAAAGTCAATAAATAACAGTATGTACTACCTTCATGCCATCTGAGAGAATGAACTTTAAATTAATGGAATAATTTCCTAGCAAATGTGGACTTAACAAGTCATAGAGTATCATTTATTAAGTTGCACTAAAATCAGAATCGGATTTAGCTAAAACAATAAAGCGTACACATGAATTCTAAATCTCATACTCCTACATCACATATAAAAATAAGGGCCCAACTACATACAAAAAATTAATCTACTTCATTACAAATTTACAACTAAACATAAAAGATTTCGCAATTCTAACATTTACTTTTAACAACCAAGAAATGAAATAAGAAGCAGAAGAAACTAAAATAATTTCAAGTAATCAAGTCTTCCTCATTTCAATCATATCATGAAAACTACATTACAATGTTAAGAAGAGTACCTAAACTGCAGAAACGGCAAAGAAGGCAACATGGAAGAACTTTGTTATCCACTATCCAATGAGCGCAACAAAAGTGTCGAAAATTGCAACAAATAAATAGCAGCGATTTGGAGCGGACAGCAGCAAGCTCGTAACAAACAGAAACCCAGAAACTTGAACCAAAGACAAAGATAGAAGTTGTTTCTATACAACCTCTTCCAAATCAATAACACCTTAAAAACAAACTTACTGGAAAAAAAATATTTAGTAGTTTGCAAGCTCCAACAACTCTCTCCTTTTTTGTGTTTTCTTAGAGTGTAAAGGATGATGGTTAAGTGTGTTCGAGTGTGTAAAAATAATGTTCTGAATATATGTTCAGAGTGTTCAAAAATATGTCTTCTAAAGTAAAAGAAAGAGACCCTTTATAGGAGAACAGGGACATGAATTATTATTGAAATGTTTTCCTTTGAACATAATTTTTACCAAAAATCTGTCCAAACTATTCAAAGGAAAGATTTTTGTTTAAAAATTTGTCCAATACAAAGCCCTTTTTTACCAAACAATGACAGACCTTTTGGATTTTAGTACTCCAAAAGTCTTTGAACAGTAAAAAGTAACCAACTATGTACCTTATACTCAAGTATTCAGCTTTTATCAACACATGACTGAAATTCAGCTTAATACTCAAACTCAACTCAACTACAAACTAGCAAAACAGAAACAAGACTTAAAATGTAATCGAACTAAATATTCAGACAAACTAAATTAGAATGAGTTCGATTTGTGCAAATTAACATGGAACAACAATTGAATTTCACAAGCTAATGCTCGAAACGTAAATTAAACGAACATTGCTAACAATTGGACGACGACGTTCAACAACTAAACAATTGATTAACTAAGTAAACGATTTAACTAATACACTAAAGATCTTGTTTAATCAGTAAGAATCTAACACATAACTAAATTAAATAGAGATAACTAATTAAATAAACCTAACTTGAAACTCTAATTAACAAGAAACAACTAAAAATAAAATAAAAAAAATCAGAAACTAAAATTAAAATCAGCAACTAAAATATTTCAACTAAAAAAAATCAGAAATTAAGTAAGAAATGAGGGAGATACCTAACGAGCATGCTTGAAGCTGTTCGAGCTACGAGGAGATGCCGAAGATGCCAAGAATCGACTGTCCAACCTTGAAACGCTCGTTTCATTGTGGTAGATGTTAAATTCAATGAATTTGGCATCATACCACAAAGAAATGAGTGTTCTTGGGTCGCAAATAGGCCAAAATAGATGAGAAATGGCGCGACAATGGTGTAGCAATGGAGGCGGGGCAGTGGGGTGGTAGTGACGGCGGTGCATCGGCAGGGTTTCGCCGCCGGATTTTCTGGGTGGAATTGACATCAATAGGTAGGTCTTGAAGAACTCTATCCATTGATGTAGGTATTTTAGTGTGGGGAGATCTACAACTTCGTGAATTTGAGAAAAAAAAGGGCGGCTAGGGTTTCAGATTTTTCTAGATTTGTGGGATAGGAAAGTTTTTTTTAAAGATTTGAGTTGGAGATATAGCAAGAGGAGGCAGAGAGGAGAAGGTGGTGAATTTTTGGGGCGGAAATGAGGTGGTCCACCGGTGGCCGGTGGTGGAGCCACAGCGGCGCCGCCGAGAGGGGAAAAGCGGCTGAAAGGGAGGGAGAGAGAGATGAAGGAGGCTAGGGCTTGGTTATGGAGTGAAATGGCCAAAAAATCTGATTAAAAAGGGATTATATACCTTGGAGGATATTAAATCAGGACCGTTGGATCTTGAGAATTGAAGGGCTGAGATTGGATCTTGGTTTCACTTATCAAAACGACGTAGTTTTGTGCTCAAACTACGTTGTTTTTGCCCCCCCTGGAAGCCCTTTTATGGATTAGCCATTGCATTTTTTGCCACTTAAATCATTTCAATTTTAACCATTTTCTTTGAATCCTATCTTATTAAACTATAATTTAATTAACCTAAATACCAACTAATAAAATAAACCTAATAAAACTCATTAGCTAACAATTGAATTAATAATATGAGAAATCAATTTGATTAACTTATCAAATAATTAGTCAGTTAACAGAGCACACACAAAAAGAAAAGTTTTTTTTGGTATTGTTATGACAAGAAATTCAATTAAAAATGCACAAAAATATAAGAAATATAATGATTAAAGGAAAATTGACACTAACAACTTTAGGAGCATTTGAATGGTGCAAAAATTAGGTATTCACAGCTGCCCCTCTTTGCTCAAGAACATGAAGTGTTTTCGAGCAAAGAAAAGTGAATGCCATAGCTAATTTTTGCTCACATATCACTCCAATGGAAGTGATTTTTGAAAAATGGTGACCGAACCTTGCTTCCGAGGTTGCCTACATATCTTTGTTTAGAGGAATTAGGTCAGTGTAGTTTTGGGAAAATTTGGTAGCTGGGACTACCGGACACTAGAGTTAAGACTGTTGTTGTTGCTGTTACTGTTACTTGCTGCTTGCATCAAAAGAAAAAGGAGAAAAGAACTGCATATGGCTACAAGCTAAGAGTTACAAATTCCTATCTATGTGTCTTCTGGAGTCAAATCTTGATTCTTGACTTGCTCGCTTGTGTTGACCTTAGATTGGATCTTGATGCTCTTTAAAGAAAATATTATTTCTCATTCTCGACCTATTGTTTTCCCGATTAGAATTCTAGAAAGTGAAACTTGAGAAGCTAGGTTGATGACACATTGTCAAATCTAACTCCAACCATCTTGTGATCGAAAGACTTCTTTATGTTGATGAGAAGTTGGAACTGCAAGCTTTAATTGTCACAACAGTGCTCTACGGCGGGGCCTGCAAAGCCATCAAAGACGAACAAAATATTCTGCCCCAGTTTGGCGCTGAGAAAATTTTGTGAGTTATTGGGTAAAGCTGCATATCAGCTTGTTTTATTTGGAAGATGCAAAAATGATACTGAAGACTCCGAATGGGATGTACTTCTGTTGGGAGTAGAACTGATAAAACTTAAACTTAGGAGGTGCATCTCCCATGGGTAGCATTGGAATGACTGCGAGATTCAAGGGCTCGAACTAGGAATTACGTCTCCTAGGATGAATGATTCATATTAGGAAGTGCGTCTCCTATTAGAATGAACATGGTTGACTCAAACTAGGAAGTGCGTCTCCTAGGATTGATGGTTCAGAGTAGGAAGTGCGTCTCCTGTTGAAATGACTCGAACTAGGAAGTGTGTTTCCTACGAGTGAGGTTGAAAGGATTGGACTAGGAAGTGCGTCTCCTAGGATTAATGATTCCGGTTAGGAAGTGCGTCTCCTATTGGAATGACTCAAACTAGGAAGTGCATCTCCTACGAATGAGGTTGAAGGGTTTGGACTAGGAAGTGCGTCTCCTAGGATTGATTGTTCAAATTGGGAAGTGTGTCTCCCATTGGAATGACTCAAACTAGGACGTGTGTTTCCTACGAGTGAGGTTGAAAGGATTGGACTAGGAAGTGTCCTAGGATTAATGGTTCCGGTTAGGAAGTGCGTCTCCTATTGGAATGACTCAAACTAGGAAGTGCATCTCCTACGAATGAGGTTGAAAGGTTTGGACTAGGAAGTGCGTCTCCTACGAATGACGTTGAAAGTGTTGGACTAGGAAGTGCATCTCCTAGGATTAATGGTTCCGGTTAGGAAGTGCGTCTCCTATTGAAATGACTCAAACTAGGAAGTGCGTCTCCTATTGGAATGACTCAAACTAGGAAGTGCATCTCCTAAGAATGAGGTTGAAAGGTTTGGACTAGGAAGTGTGTCTCCTAGGATTCGATGATTCAGCTTAGGAAGTGTGTCTCCCAATGGAATGACTCAAACTAGGAAGTGTGTCTCCTATGAGTGAGGTTGACGGGCTTGGACTAGGAAATGCGTCTCCTAGGATTGATGGTTCAGATTGGGAAGTGCGTCTCCCATTGGAATGACTCAAACTAGGAAGTGTGTCTCCTACGAAAGAGGTTGAAGGGTTTGGAGGAGATGTAACCAGGGGTTGGCGCCCTGTATCACTAAGAAAGAATGTAACCAGGGGTTGGCGCCCTGTATCAGTGAGAAGGAATGTAACCAGGGGTTGGCAACCTGTATTATAGAGATAGAACATGGTCAGGGATTGACACCATGTATCGCTGAGAGGATGTAACCAAGGGTTGGTGTCTTGTATCACTTAGAGATAAAGTAATTAGGGGATAATATACCTTGTATGAAAATGGAACCTCACTAATGATTGATGTACCTTATATTGGAAAATACAGCTAGGGATTGGTGTACCCTATACTGAACATGCGACTAGGGAGTTGTGTGCCCTATATCAAAATGGAATCTCAACTAAGGACTGGTGTACCTTATGCTGAAAAATAAAGTGGCTGATGATGCAATTATGGGCATGCCCAGAAAGAAAAGCAGGGAATTTGAAGAACTTACCTTCAGTGACATTCGTGCTTTAAGAACTTCACTTCTATGCTACTTTGTTTCCTGCTTCAAACAAAGAAAGATTTGTGAGTTTAATAGTGGTGGTCGGTTTGTGGCCTTGAATGCCCTGAGCAGTTTGAATCTGCAGCCACCTCATTGTTTGAGAAACGGTTTTTCAGTAATGGTACCAAAAGGCTTGGATGCTCTGTACAGTGTTTCAGAAAGTTTGGCTTTCTAATGTCACCCCTGACTGTTTCGTGCTAGGATGTCTAAGGTCTTGTTGAACCTTGTCTACAAATAAAGTCTTTGCTTTGGCGGTTTTCCCACCAAAAATCAAACTTGATTATCTTGCTCCCGATATCAGTTTGTATCTGTGGTACTATCAGCTTTGCCCTTGACACAAGTCTTGCTTAGCGACCTTTATGATTTCTTCGAAACAACTTGTTCGGCTTATCGGAGGAAATCAAAATTGGATTTGTGCCTTTGTCAATGTCATGTATGCCTCACATCCTTTGTTTTGCACTTCTGGTAAACAGTGACCAATTTTATGGCCCTTTTCTTTATTGGCTTCTAGGCAAATAGACCAACAAAGTTTCGTTTTAGAACTTCCGTTTGCATGAACCCTCGGATCTTGTTTAACCTCAACAACTTATTATGCATGTTGCTTACTGGGTATGTCCTTTTTGATGTCCTGAAATTGAACTCGGTTTGTACAATTGGAAAGCTGGTAACATATTTTGAAATCACTTCTCGGTTGTTTTAACAAAAACTAACTCAAAAATAAAAATGCAAATGGACAAAACGATGCAATGTAAAAGTGAGAGGGAGTAATATTTAACTATAAATGCCACTTTACGGGGAAAGAAAGAAAGAAAATGCTTCTTTGAGTATGGTAGCCAATTTTAATGATCATGACATGCATTTTGGACTGAGCGGCCGAATCTTCCAAACAATCTACCCTTTCTTCTTGTTGTTCCCTTGTGTTTGTGAAGTTGGCCTCTTTGTGACAATCATTTTCACCAAATAACATCTCACCTTCGACCAACAATGCCCCTAAATATTTTCACCAACCAGCCTCTCTCATTTATTATCTCTACTTACCATCGGCTTACAGTGCCCATGAGGGTTTTCCCCAATAAGACTCTCTCATTCTCATTTTCATTCATTATCTTCTTCTTCTTCTTCCTCCTTTTTTGTGCGAGCAACATGACATTGTTCTATGTCGTGTGACAACTGTTGCTTATTGTGTGCTTCCCTTGGCATCCTTAAAGACTAATTGTAAGGTCTTTATTTGGAAGGCTTTTGGATAAGGTTAGAAAGAAAGGGTCACATTAAGGCTCAAAATATAAAGTTGTGTATTTAAAACTCTTGGAATCGACTCTACATAAAAAGTAAAATAAAAATTCTACCCCAGTTTCAGATACTGGGGAATTTGTTTTTTTTTTTGTTAGACTGAACCCTAGTATAGAGCTGCCTACGTATCCTTTAAAGGAATCAAGTCAAACGTAATTCGAACTAACATGAAAGATTCCGTTGTTGTTTTTCTTTCATCATTCTTTCTCTTTTCCTTTGCTTCTCTTTTTTTTATAATCAAATTATCCTAGCTCCTATTTTCTAGTGGCATGGATCTTCGATCCTTTGTTTCTTCTTCTTTTATTTTTACTTGATTCCAAAAGAGGGGGTCGAAGAAAAATAAAACAGGCTCAAAAAGGGGGTAACGAATGGTATAAAGTGTTTGGGTAGCAGAAAAATAGCCTTCCAACAAGCACCTTGATTTCGTCCCAAACCTGCTTTGTAACGACCCGGTCGGTCGTTTTGAGAGTTAGCGCCCCGATCCCCTAATAACTGCTTCTCCCATGTCTTACTATGTTAATGGAACGTGTTGGAGCGTTGAGTGATGAAAGTTGGAGTGATTTTGGACACATAGTCCTCTGAGGTGAATTTAACTTTAGAAATTGAGTCATAGCTAGAGCTGTGTGAAGACGGATCCAGATGGAATTTCATCGACTCGGTTAGCTCCGTTGGGTGATTTCGGGGTTAGGAGCGTGTTCGGAATATGTTTTCGAGGTCGTATGTAGATTTAGGCTTGAATTGGCGAAAGTTAGAATTTCTACGATCTCGGCTGATAGGCGAGATTTTGATATCGGACTCGGAATGGAATTCCGAAAGCGATAGCAGGTCCGGAATATCATTTGTGGCATGTGTACAAATTTTGAGGTCATTCGGATAAGTTTAGACGTGTTTCGGCGTCGAATGTGAATTCTTGAAAATTCCTAAGTTCTTAGGCTTGAATCTATGCATAATTGATGATTTTGATGTTATGGGATGTGTTTTTAAGGCCCGACCAAGTTTGAATAAGGTATTTGGGTCAGTTGGTAAGTTTGGCTGAGGTCCCGGGGGCCTCGGGGTTGTTTCGGATGCCCAACGGGGGAGTTTGGAACTTTGATCAACTATTGAACCAGACATGTTTCAGGTGCCTCGCACCTGCGATGGTTTTTCCGCAGGTGCGGACACGCAGGTGCGGTAGGCCTGGTCGCAGGTGCGGTTGTGAGTGGGGTGGCCAGTGGTCACAGGTGCGACCTGGGTTCCGCAGGTGCGGTACCGCAGGTGCGACCAATCGATCGCAGGTGCGGCACGAGGTGCCTTTAGTGATTTCCGCACCTGCGATGTAATTTCCGCAGGTGCGGCACTGCAAGTGAGGCACCGCATGTGCGATCCTAGAAGCCGCATGTGCGAAAGCCCTGGGCAGACTTTTTAAGACCCAATTTCGAGGGTTAAGTTATTTTTCACCATTTTCAAATTTTGGAGCTCGGGAAGGACGATTCTTGGAGACTTTTGCACCTGGGTACTTTGGGTAAGTGATTCCAAACATATATAGACCAATTTCCATAAGTCTAATCTTAATTTCGAGATTTTGAGTAGAAATTTGGGAAAAATGGAAGAAACTTCTTAGACCAAATTTTGGGCTTTTGATTGGGCATTTGACCTCCGCTTTGAGAGTTTTTCGTATGGTTAGACTCGTGAGTGAACGGGTGTCCGGAAAATATAACTTTTACCCGATTCCGAGACGTGGGCCCGAGGGTCATTTTGGTCAAAATTCCTAATTCCGCGTATTAACTTCGAATTAATTAGCTACTTTGATTTCTTGAAATGATATTTAGAATATGCAATCGAATTGAATAGATTTGGGCCACCCGGAGTCGGATACTCGTGGAAAGAGCGTGATTATTGGTTGATTAGCACAGTCGAGGTAAGTGTCTTACCTAACTCTGTGTTGGGAAATTTTCCTTAGGCATTTTAACTGATTTTTACTATAAAAACCCCGTGTACGTGAGGTGACGGGTGCGTGCATGGGTTATTTTCACCGAGTTTCCATCGTTCTTACTATGGCATATCTCATTTTCACTCCAAATATTACTATTACTGAACTAGACTGAGTGGAAACTTAAGATTTAAACCTACCAACCGATTTTACTTGATTTTCCACTCATTACTACTATTTGAACATCGTTGAAGTATTTTACTCTATTTTGCCAACGGTTTTTCCTAAACTTTTGAATTACGCTACATCCAGTATACATCTTGCATTGCATATTTACAGTGGGAGTGTGGGCAGAGACCTGTGATCTTTCCCCTATATTTCGTAGCATATTTACAGTGGGACTACGGGTAGAGACCTGTGATCTTTCCCCTGTATTTCATAGCATATTTACAGTGGGATTGCGGGCCGAGACCTGTGATTTTTCCCCTGTATTTCATAGCATATTTACAGTGGGACTGGGGGCCGAGACCTGTGATCTTTCCCTTGTATTTCATAGCATATTTACAGTGGGACTGCGAGTCGTGACATGTGATCTTTCCCCTGTACTGCATTGCATTGCATATTTACATTGGGACTTCGGGCCGAGACCTGAGATCTTTCCCCTGTATTGCATTGCACGAGTATTTATTGCGTTATATGATGTGCTAAGCTGAGAGCTATTTACATCATTCTCTTCTAGTTTTTACTTTAAACTTCCGTAAATTATTGCTGCTTATTTCAACTGTTAGATTATAACTGTCTATTTATAAACTCAATGGAGCCTCAACCTGACCTCGTCACTACTTGACTGTGGTTAGGCTCGGCACTTACTGGGTACCGAATGTGGAGTACTCACGCCCTTCTGCGCATGTTTTCCCCATGTGTAGTCCAGGTACCCGTACGCAACTCTGAGATTAGCAGCAACAACAGTCTTTGGGAGACTTAAAGGTATTTCTGCCGCGTCCGCAAAGCCTTCCGAGTCCCTCTCTTATCTTAGTATAGTCGTGGTACTTAGACAGAAATACTCTCAGTTTCGATGTATTGAGCTATAGTGTTAAGCTTGTGACAGTTGTGATAGTCCGAGTTTTGGGAAGAGCGAAACTGTAAATGCCGAGCGGCTTAAGATTTATGGTTACTGTTTTTATCTTTAATGTTTTATCCCTGTTTCCGATTTACTTTTCCACATGTTTTAGGCTTACCTAGTCGTAGAGACTAGGTGTCGTCACGAGACCCTGTGGAGGGAAATTTGGATCGTGACAAGTTGGTATCAGAGCGTCTAGGTTCATAGGAGTCACAAGTCACAAGCCGGTTTATTAGAGTCCTGCGGATCAGTACGGAGATGTCTGTATCTATCTTCGAGAGGCTATGTAACTGTTAGGAACAATCATACTTCTTGGAATTCCTTATCGTGCTAGTTACTGTCATCAAAACTCTTAAACTCTATTCTATTCTTGCTCATAGATGGTTCGTACTCGTACCAGACGTACCCATGACCAGGCACCCGAGGCCCCAGTTAGAGCCACCAGAGGCAGGGGCCGGGGCACAGTACGAGCACGCGGTGCAGCCCGAGCACCGGCCAGAGCGGAGGCAGAGGATCCCCCAGCAGCTACAGTTGGAGGGGCACCGGAGGTTCCTGCTATTACTCCAGCCCTCCAGGAGACCTTAGCTCAGTTCTTGAGTGCCTTCAGTACTCTGTCTCAGGCGGGATTACTTCCGATAGCCCCAGCTACATCCCAGGCCGGGAGAGGGGCACAGACTCCCGCAGCCCGTACTCCTGAGTAGAGGGTTCATATGGGGCAGGGTCCAGAGTATATCCCTATGCTTCCAGGAGCTCCAGTTCAGCATGAGGCCAGAGTAGCTGCATCGGAGTCTAAGCAGCGCCATCTTGAGAGGTACAAGAAGTACCACCCACCTGAGTTCAGCGGATTAGCTTCAGCTGACGCTCTGGATTTTCTTGAGGAGTGTCATCGCATTCTCCGCACTATGAGTATCGTGGAGACGAGTGGGGTCTCATTCACTTCTTTCCAGCTAAGGGGAGTAGCTTACCAGTGGTGGCGTGCTTTTGAGCTTAGCAGTCCGGACGAGGCAGCTTCACTGACTTGGGCTTAGTTTTCAGAGATGTTTCTACATGAGTTCGTCCCTTAGAGTCTCAGGGATGCTTGGTGTGAAGAGTTTGAGCAGCTACGAGGTGTCGTAGTATGCAGTCCGTTTCAGTGACTTGGCACGCCATGCCCCAACTTTGGTTTCTACTATCAGAGAGAGAGTTCGACGCTTTATTGAGGGGCTCCATCCCAACATTCGGACTAGTATAGCCAGAGAGCTAGAGACAGACATTACTTACCAGCAGGCAGTGAGTATTGCCCAGAGGATTAAGAGTATGTTGGCCCGGGACAGAGAGGAGAGAGAGGCCAAGAGGTCTCGTGAGACTGGTCACTTTTTAGGAGCTCGTGCACCAGCAACACGCTATGGTAGGGGCTTAGTGAGTCGCCCTATTCGTTCAGCTCTTCCAGCAGCTAGTGGTATTCCAGCTCCTCCTAGAGCTCGAGAGCCTTATTATGCACCACCAGTATCTCAGGTGCCTCCTGCTCGAGGTGCTATCACTGGCCAGTCCAGCAGGCCAGTTAGAGTCAACAGAAGCAACCACGCCCTCAGAGTGGTTATTTTGGGTGTGGTGACCCTCGTCACCAGGTCAGGGATTGCCCCAGAGCTAGGAGGGGTGCACCACCGAAGACTTATTAGGTTCCACGTCTCCCACCAGGTCCTCCAACTATACTTCCAGCCCCAGCTGCTACCCCACCATCTCAGGCAGCTCGAGGTAGAGGTCGGGGTGGCCGGGGAGGTCGAGGTCTCCCTTGAGAGGGAGGCCAAGCCAGATATTATGCTCTTCCAGCCAGATCCGAGGCCATTGCTTCAGATTCAGTTATCATAGGTATTGTCCCCGTTTGTCACAGGGATGCATCGGTATTATTTGACCCAGGTTTGACATATTCATATGTGTCTTCTTATTTTGTCTCAAATTTGGGGATATCTCGGGATTCCTTGAGTTTCCCCGTATATCTTTCTACTCCTGTAGGAGATTCTCTTGTTGTGGACCGCATATATCGGTCGTGTTTGATTTCTATCAGTGGTTTTGAGACCAGGGCTGATTTATTATTACTCAGTATGGTAGATTTCGATGTTATTTTGGGCATGGACTGGTTGTCGCCCCACTATGCTATTCTTGATTGTCACGCCAAGACCGTGACGCTGGCTATGCCAGGATTACCGAGGTTAGAGTGGAGAGGTTCTTTAGAGTATACTCCATGTCAAGTCATTTCTTTTCTAAAGGCCCAGCGGATGGTTGGGAAGGGGTGTGATGCGTACTTGGCTTATGTGAGAGATGTGAGTGCTGAGACCCCTACAATTTAGTCAGTTCCAGTACTGAGGGACTACCCTGACATTTTTCCAGCTGATCTTCCGGGTATGCCGCCCGACATAGACATTGATTTTGGCATTGATTTGTTGCCGGACACTCAGCCCATTTCCATTCCTCCCTATCGCATGGTTCCTCCTGAGTTAAAGGAGTTGAAGGAGCAGTTGCAGAATTTTCTTGACAAAGGTTTCATCAGGCCCAGTGTATCACCTTGGGGTGCTCCGGTGTTATTTGTGAAGAAAAAGGATGGTTCGATGCGTATGTGCATCGACTACCGGCAGCTGAATAAGGTGATAGTGAAGAACAGGTACCCATTGCCCCGCATTGATGATTTATTCGACCAGTTACATGGTGATAGGGTGTTCTCCAAGATTGATCTCCGTTCGGGTTATCATCAGTTGAAGATTCGGGAGCCAGATATCCTGAAGACTGCATTCAAGACCAGATATGGCCACTATGAGTTCCTTGTTATGTCATTTGAACCTTCATGCACCTGATGCACATCGTATTTCGGCCGATATATTGATACTTTCGTCATCTTATTCATTGACGACATCCTAGTATATTCTCAGTCCCGGGAGGACCATGAGCAGCACTTGAGAACCGTGCTTCAGACCTTGAGAGAGAAGAAGTTGTATGCCAAATTCTCTAAGTGTGAATTCTGGCTTGATTCTATGGCATTCTTAGGCCATGTGGTATCTTCGGATGGGATCAAGGTAGATCCAAAGAAGGTGGAGGCAGTGCAGAGTTAGCCTAGACCGTCTTCAGCTACTGAGATTCGCAGTTTCCTCGGTTTGGCCGGGTATTATCACCGTTTTATGGAGGGATTTTCATCCATTTTAGCACCCATGACCAGACTGACCCAGAAGGGTGCACCTTTTATTTGGACTGAGGAGTGTGAGGAGAGCTTTCAAAAGCTCAAGACAACCCTGACTACAACTCCATTGTTAGTATTACCTACCGGTTTGGGGTCCTATACAGTCTACTGTGATGCTTCGAGGATTGGCATGGGGCGGTGTTGATGCAGGACAGTAGGGTGATTGCCTACGCGTCTAGACAGTTGAAGGTTCATGAGAAGAACTACCATGTGCATGATCTCGAGTTGGTAGAGATTGTTCACGCCCTGAAGATATGGCGTCATTATTTATATGGGGTTCCTTGTGAGATCTTCACGGACCATCGGAGTTTGCAGCACATTTTCAGGCAGAAGGATCTCAATTTGCGCCAGCGTAGGTGGTTGGAGTTACTCAAGGATTATGACATCACTATATTATACCACCCGGGAAAGTCCAATGTGGTAGCCGACGCCCTGAGCCGCCGTGCGGAGAGTTTGGGTAGTTTGGTATATCTTCGTGCAGCTGAGAGGCCCTTAGCCTTGGATGTTTAGTCCTTAGCCAGTCAGTTTGTGAGACTGGATCTTTCCGAGCCTCACTGAGTATTGGCGTGTGTTGTTGCTCGATCTTCTCTTTATGACCGCATTCGGGATTGTCAGTATGATGATCCCGACCTTCGAGCTCTTCGGGATAGAGTTCAGCGGGATAGTGTCAGGGATGTGACCATAGGTGATGATGGTGTGCTGAGGCTGCAGGACCGTATTTGTGTGCCCGATGTAGATGGACTTCGGAAGTTGATTCTTGAGGAGGCCCAAAGCTCGCGGTACTCCATTCATACCAGTACCGCGAAGATGTATCAGGATCTGAGACAACACTATTGGTGGCGGGGGATGAAGAAGGATATAGTGGAGTTCGTAGCCAGATGCCTTAATTGTCAGCAGGTCAAGTGTGAGCATCAGAGACCGGGAGGATTACTACAGCAGATTAGGCTTCCAGAGTGGAAGTGGGAGCGGATCACCATGGACTTCGTGGTTGGACTTCCTCGGACTTTGAGGAAGCATGATGCTATTTGGGTGATTGTGGACCGGCTGACCAAATCAGCCCACTTCATTCCAGTGTTGACTACATATTCTTCTGAGAAGTTGGCCAAGATCTACATTCGGGAGATAGTCCGGTTGCACGGTGTACCGCTATCAATTATATCAGACCGAGGTCCTCAGTTCACCTCGCATTTCTGGAGAGCCTTGCATAGTGAGTTGGGTACTCAGATAGACCTCACCACGACATTTCACCCTCAGACGAACAGATAGTCCGAGCGCACGATTCAGATTCTTAAGGATATGCTCTGTGCCTGTGTGATGGATTTTAGAGGATCATGGGATCAGTACTTGCCTCTTGCAGAGTTTGCCTATAATAACAGCTACCAGCCTAGTATTCAGATGGCACCGTTTGAGGACTTATATGGTAGGCGGTGCATGTACCCAGTAGGATGGTTTGAGCCAGGCGAGGCCCGATTGTTGGGTACAGATTTGGTCCAGGATGCCCTGGACAAGGTGAAGGTAATTCAAGAGAGACTTCGCGCCGCTCAGTCCAGGCAGAAGAGTTATGCGGACCAGATAGTTCGTGACTTGGCATTTATGACTGGTGATCGAGTTTTGCTTCGGGTATCGCCTATGAAAGGCGTCATGAGATTCGGGAAGAAGGGTAAGCTGATTTCGAGGTTCATTGACCCTTTTGAGGTGTTGCAGTGGGTTGGGGAGGTTGCTTATGAGTTGGCCTTGCCTCCCAACCTAGCATGAGTTCATCCGGTATTCCACGTTTCCATGCTCAGGATGTATCGCGGTGACCCGACTCATGTTTTGGATTTCAGCTCAGTCCAATTGGACAAGGACCTAACATATGTTGAGGAGCTTGTGTCTATATTAGACAGGCAGGTCAGAAAGCCTAGGTCGAAGAATATTTCCTCAGTCAAAGTGTAGTGGAGGGGTCATCCGGTCAAGGAGGAGACTTGGGAGACAGAGCAGGACATGCGGAGTCAGTACCCTCATCTATTCACAGCTTCATGTATGTTTCTATTCTCGTTCGAGGACAAACGATTTTCTTAAGAGGGGGAGAATGTAACGACTCGGTCGGTCGTTTTGAGAGTTAGCGCCCTGATCCCCTAATAACTTCTTCTCCCATGTCTTATTATGTTAATGGAACGTTTTGGAGCGTTGAGTGATGAAAGATGGAGTGATTTTGGACACATAGTCCTCTAAGGTGAATTTAACTTTAGAAATTGAGTCGTAGCTAGAGCTGTGTGAAGACGGATCCAGATGGAATTCCGTCGACTCCGTTAGCTCCGTTGGGTGATTTCGGGGTTAGGAGCGTGTTCGGAATATGTTTTCGAGGTCGTATGTAGACTTAGGCTTGAATTGGCGAAAGTTAGAATTTCGGCGATTTCGGCCGATAGGAGAGATTTTGATATCGGACTCGGAATGGAATTCCGAAAGCAATAGCAGGTCCGTAATGTCATTTGTGACCTGTGTACAAAATTTGAGGTCATTCGGATAAGTTTAGACATGTTTCAGCGTCGAATGTGAATTCTTGAAAATTCCTAAGTTCTTAGGCTTGAATCTATGCATAATTGATGATTTTGATGCTATGGGATGTGTTTTTAAGGCCCTACAAAGTTTGAATAAGGTATTTGGGTCAGTTGGTAAGTTTTGTTGAGGTCCTGGGGGCCTCGGGGCTGTTTCGGATGCCCAACGAGGGAGTTTGGAACTTTGATCAACTGCTGAACCAAACCTGTTTCTGGTGTCTCACACCAGGGATGGTTTTTCCGCATGTGCGGTAGGCCTGGTCGCAGGTGCGATTGTGAGTGGGGTGGCCAGTGGTCGCAGGTGCGACCTGGGTACCGCTGGTGCGACCAATCGACCGCAGGTGCGGCCCCAGGTGCCTTTAGTGATTTCCGCACCTGCGATGTAATTTCTACAGGTGCGGCACCACAGGTGCGATCCTAGAAGCTGCAAGTGCGAAAGCCCTGGGAAGACTTTTAAAGACCCAATTCTGAGGGTTAAGTTATTTTTCACCATTTTTGAATTTTGGAGCTCAAGAAGGACGATTCTTGGATACTTTTGCACCTTGTTACTTTGGGTAAGTGATTCCTAACATATATAGACCAATTTCCATGAATCGAATCTTAATTTCTACCTTTAATTTCGAGATTTTGAGTAGAAATTTGGGGAAAAATATAACCAATTTTGAGTAGAAATTTGGGGAAAAATATACCCAATCCTAGAAGCTTTTGATTGGGTATTTGACCTCCGATTTGAGAGTTTTTCGTATGGTTAGACTCGTGAGTGAACGGGTGTCCGAAAAATATAACTTTTACCCGATTCCGAGACGTGGGCCCGAGGGGCATTTTGGTCAAAATTTCTAATTCCGCGTATTAGCTTTGAATTAATTAGTTACTTTGATTTCTTGAAATGATATTTACAATATTCAATCGAATTGAATAGATTTGGGCCACCCGGAGTCGGATACTCGTGGCAAGAGCGTGATTATTGGTTGATTAGCACAGTCGAGGTAAGTGGCTTGCCTAACTCTGTGATTGGTGCGTGCATGGGTTATTTTAACCGAATTTCAATCATTCTTACTATGGCATATCTCATTTTCACTCCAAATATTACTATTACTGAACTAGACTGAGTGGCAACTTAAGATTTAAACCTACCAACCGATTTTACTTGATTTTCCACTCATTACTACTATTTGAACATCGTTGAAGTATTTTACTCTATTTTGCCAACGGTTTTTCCTAAACTTTTGAATTACGCTACATCCAGTATACATCTTGCATTGCATATTTACAGTGGGACTGCGGGCAGAGACCTGTGATCTTTCCCCTGTATTTCGTAGCATATTTACAATGGGACTGCGGGCAGAGACCTGTGATCTTTCCCCTGTATTTCATAGCATATTTACAGTGGGACTGCGGGCAGAGACCTGTGATCTTTCCCCTGTATTTCATAGCATATTTACAGTGGGACTGCGGGCAGAGACCTGTGATTTTCCCATGTATTTCATAGCATATTACAGTGGGACTGCGGTCCGAGACCTGTGATCTTTCCCCTGCATTTCATAGCATATTTACAGTGGGACTGCGGGCCGAGACCTGTGATTTTTCCACTGTACTGCATTGCATTGCATATTTACATTGGAACTGTGGGCCGAGACCTGAGATCTTTCCCATGTATTGCATTGCACGAGTATTTATTGTGTTATATGTTGTGCTGAGCTGAGAGTTATTTACATCATTCTCTTCTAGTTTTTACTTTAAACTTCCATAAATTATTGCTGCTTATTTCAACTGTTAGATTATAACTGTCTATTTTAACCTCAGTAGAGCCTCAACCTGACCTCGTCACTACTTGACTGGGGTTAGGCTCGACAGTTACTGGGTACCGAATGTGGAGTACTCACGCCCTTCTGCGCATGTTTTCCCCATGTGCAGATCCAGGTACCCATACGCAGCAGCGAGATTAACAGCAGCAACAGTCTTTGGGAGACTTAGAGGTATTTCTGCCGCATCCGCAGAGCCTTCCGAGTCCATCTCTTATCTTAGTATAGTCGTGGTACTTAGACAGAAATACTCTCAGTTTTGTTGTATTGAGCTGTAGTGTTAAGCTTGTGACAGTTGTGATAGTCGGGGTTTTGGGAAGAGCTAAACTGTAAATGTCGAGCGGCTTAAGCTTTATGGTTACTGTTTTTATCTTTAATGTTTTATCCCTGTCTCCGATTTACTTTTCTGTATGTTTTAGGCTTACCTAGTCGTAGAGACTAGGTGCCGTCACGAGACCTTGTGGAGGGAAATTTGGGTCGTGACATGCTTAGCATAAACCTCATGAACAGGATCCTCCGATGTTACCTCCCATATTAATCTTTGCATGTGCTCCACTCTGGGCACGACTTGTTTTCGACCTAATTGGTGTAGGGCTCTCATAGGCACATACGACTGAAAACCCCGAAGACCCATCAAAATTAGAAACGAATGGTGGTAAGACCTGTATATGACCTCTTTTGGTGAGGACGAGTGGTATTTCCATGTGATTCCAGTAGCAGTCAACTTTTGAAGATACCCTCTCCATGCTTCGACGCCCTTGGGGAACTACTATCTTCGGTCAAAACTTTAGACTTATCTTCAAGCTCATTGTTGCACCAATGGACGCTAAAATTTACCCGTACGGAATGAAGGAGAAGGTGCTCTAAAAACCATATCTAGAGTATGATGTTACATCCCTCAAAGACGTCTTTACCTTCCTGACATTTGGTTAGGGCACGGTAAATATCTGACAATACCATAGGAATGATAGTGGCATCCTTTTCACGCAATAAAGAGGTAACTATGCCAGATAATCGAATATCAATATTCTTGTCATGCCTCGGGAAAACCATCGTCCCTAGAAATTCCACTAGGAATGCTCTCCGCCCATGGCTTTTCCATGCTTTGTATCCAATTTTATTATCAAGCTCTTTCCCGTGCTTTGAAAATCCACCTGGAAACCCATACCTATCATACAAGAAGTTCAATCGAACGTGCCCTTGTTCCACAGTTGCTATTTTATTTTGGCTGATTGTCATCTGCTCAAGGAACTTACTGCCAGTGACATCCCTTAAGGCCAAGGGTCTTTTCTTCCGAAGCACATCGCCCAAATTTGTGTATCCATCTAACTCCTCCAAAGTGTGAGTCATTTCGAAATCATTAAAACGAAATATGTTGTTATTAGGATCCCAGAAAGGCACCAACGCCTCGATTAAGTCCCTCCTTGGGCTGATCTCCATAATATTCACAAAGTTACCCAAATGGTCCTTTATCTTTTCGTGCTCACAAACGCCCATATTTTTCCATCATTGCCTCAACAACCGGGGTGTTTTATGCACGAGCCAAATCTGCAAGGGCTCATCATTTTTTGGCTTTTAATCGGGTCTTCCACTTCCTGAATTCATATCTTTCATGGATAAATAAAATTGTGAGGTCAAGTACTAATACAAACTCGAAGAAATGGCACCAAGCCGGCTTTTGGATAAGACAATGAATGGACTTTTTAGTGGAGAATTCCTCGTATTGAAGGATAGGTCAAATAAGACCCAACTCATCAGACTTGATTGATATGCCAGATTTGGACGAAAAGGACCAGACTCTAGAATGACCAACCACGTGTCTCAACAAGACATGATAAAACCGACCGGCCGAGGACCAAACGATAAAACGATACTGCGCAGACATCATAAGTGACAAGTAGGTGGATCACTAAAGCTTTTTGAGAAATACATTTCATGTATTATATGAGGTCTTATTGGGACATATTATATATCAAATTGAAGGTCTTGGAATTTAGTTTCCAACGCTCTTAACCGTTCATTCATACGACATCAGAATAAAAAGATATAAGCGTCGGAAGATGGACCAATCCTAGGGTGCCAAGCTAGCACCTCTTTGACTTCTCCAAACTTGATATATATAAATATTAGGTCGGATTTATCTTCATTATTCAGCATAAAACGACCAGAGAACACCCCTAGACATAACCTCAAGCTATCTTCTATGGTTTCAAAGAAGAATATCATCCCGGGCATGAAATCGAGAAGCAATAACATCAAAACGATCCCTACGACGTAAGTGTCATTATACCGCCTCTTCTTTTTCTTTGTAGTTAGAGTTTTGGAAGTTACTTCATAGTTAAGAAACGTCTAATATCTGTATTTAAGTGCTTAAATATCAAGGAAGGTTGATAAATGTGTTTCCTAATAGTTAGAACTCACGGGACAGTGATCAGAAGCAGTGAGTTCAAGTTATTTGACTTGTAGCGGACTGTTTTGTGTTGCTCTTGGGCTGCGTGTTTTACTACTGTTTTGTGGAGTTTTGGAGGAGGAAGTGTGTGGAGAAACCCTATAGATGTATGGTTTTGATCTGGTCGTTCGTTGTAACAGTTCCAGGTCGTTTGACACGACTACGGTGGTCGTCTTATGTGTGAAGTGATTAGGCTGCGTGTGGACTGTTTTGGGAGGCTCAATATGATTATTATTGATGTTTTTTTGGGTTCTTAGGTGATTGTTTTTACTTGTGTGAAGTCATATAAATAGGGAATGTGTTGTCCGTTTCATCATAAAATAGGTTGTGGTCGATACATAATAGTTATGACACTTAAACGATAACGATAGTGTCGTTTCTCTTATTGTAGATTAAGGAGTTGTGACATTTGCGTAGCTTGAGGTTGGGA
>ML251998.1:0-18924 GCA_005239495.1 Nicotiana undulata
TCATAGAAGCAATAATGAACATATAACAATTAAGATAATGATCGAATAAGTGGGGAACGCGAAGGGGAGCATGTTTAACAACCAATTTACTGGTGCATAGGTACTCTTTACCACACCTATACACCACACCCATGCATTTCCCATAACAAACAAGTGGGGAGTCCTATTCCCTCAAGCCAAAGTTAGACCAAACACTTACCTCAAACCCGCAGGCCACTCACTGCTCAATTATTGTTTTTCCTTTTGAATTCACCTCTAACTTGCTCGAATCTAATCATAATTAACTCAATATCATCAATCTATGCTAAAGGAACTAACTTTATTGAAAAATATAATTTTTCCNAGGAACTAACTTTATTGAAAAATATAATTTTCCCTAAGTTTTCTAAAAAAAAGTGAAAACTCGACCCCGAGCCCGCTTTGTCTAAACTCGGGGTTCAGACCAAATTACGATTACCCATTCACCCACGAACCCAAATGTACAATTAGTTTCAAAATCCGACCTCAATTTGAGGTAAAGATTCGATTTTACAAAATTCCCTAATTCTACCCAAACTCTCAATTTTTACCATGAAAATTCTTAGTTTTTGATTTAAAAGTGATGAAAAACAATGGATAATTGAAAGAGTAAAGTTTAGAATTGATTACCTATGACTTGGGGATGATATTTGGTGAAGAAATTCGTTCTAGGGCTGTAAACCTAAAAAATAAGGTGAAGAAGAAGGTCTGCCCGTTTTTAATAAATTTTCTGGCAGCTATTTTGTCTCGTTTCTCATGCCAAACGATCTCGAAACTCAGTTTTTATGTCTCCAATGGATTCCTTGTGAAATTCTAATTAATTTAAGCTTTTGAATCACTCAATTTGACCTTATAATGAAAGAGATATGTAGGTTTTAATATTTGGAAATAGTGTAGATTTTTAATATGCGTCAGGGCAATTTCGTAATTAACTTGAAAAATATGGCAACCTTAGTAAAATAATCATAAAATCCTCATACGATGTCCAAATTCGATGATTCTTTTTGCTATGGGTCCGTAATTACGATACGGATCTAATACTTCATTCAAAATAGAAATCGGAGTTCATTTGTTCAATATGATATCATTTAGGCTTGAAGAAACGACATCGAAGCATAAGAAAGAACGAGCTCAACACAACCCAACCCTATTTGAAACTCACCCGAGCCCTCGGGGATCTAAAACAAACATGCACGCAAGTCTAATAGCATCATACGGACTTGCTCGTGCGATCAAATTATGAAAATAACATGTAAAACTATGAATTAAACCTCAAAACTCATCATTTTCATCAAGAACATTTAAAGTTCATAACTTTTCAACCGAATGTCCGAATCACGTCAAACGAACTCCGTTCTTCACCAAATTTCACAGTAAACCTTTATATACTATAAAAAATCTGTACCGAGCTCCGAAACCAAAATACGGGTCCGATACCAATAGTTTCAAACATTAATTCTTTTCTTTATTTCATTAATATTTCAGCAAAACAATTTCTTTCAAAAATTGATTTATAAGATTTGGGACCTCAGAATTCATTTCCGGGCATACGCCCGAGTCCCATAATTTACTGCGGACCTCCTGGGATTGTCGGAACACGGATCCGGGTCCGTTTACTCAAAATGTTGATCCAAGCCAACTTTTATCAAATTTAAATTCTAAAAAATACTATTTCTCATATTTTCACATAAAAGCTTTCCGGTTTCGCGCTCGGATTGCACACGCAAATTGAGGTATTTAGTTTTTAGTCTTTTATGGCTATTAAGCATTGAACGGAGTCTAATTTTATAAAATGACCCCTTGGGTCATCACACCACTTCAGACCAACAACCAACCGGACGCAACATAATAAAGCTCAATAACACATAAAGAAGCAGAAATGGGGAAAACGAGCTATAACTCTCGGAACGACCGGTCGGGTCGTTACAAAAGTTTAATCTTTTAATGGAGCTACAACAATCATATATTTTAATGATACAAAATCGCACTTGCATTATTCACATAACACTGATTATTTATTTGAATAAATTAGTAAGCGTTTTAACATAAGAAGTGTGATATTTCAAAAAAAAAAAAAAAAGAACCTTAAGATAAATGAGATATGTCAAAGTTCTTTGAGTGTAATATGAAAAATGTGTTGGATGTATATAAAATTTTTAAGTATGTATTTTAATCTCGACTAGGTGTGTTCATGGTTCGGTTGAAATTTATTTATCCTTAAAACTAAAATCCAACCAATTTAATTGACTTTTAAATATTACCAAAACCAAATCAATCCCAATATAACAAAAATTGTTTGGTTGTTGTCAGCTTGTTCGATTTTTTACAATTTAACAAAACCTAATGATATTGCTCTCTTTCTTTGTTGTTGCAATCAGACAAGATGATTTTCCAATTTATAATTTTTATTTTCCTTTTATTGTGGTGGTTATAATTTGTGAAAATTCGGAAAAAGTCACTTTTTAGGTCAGCTAGTGGAGTTTAGCTATATTTTGAATTGTATTGGCAAAGTAGTCACTCACTAATGCAAAGTATATAAGTGTGGATAAAAATATCCCGATCTAAAACATTGAAGAACTCTAGGAGCGATTATTCGACTTTCACTATTCATAAGTTCAAAATTCATAAATTATTCCTGAATTTTGAATGATCTTAAGCAGTAGCTCTTAATTGTTGGAGTATATTTGAATCCAAAAATCATTAATCGTTTTAGGATTTTTTTTGAATTTTGCATTAGTAAAGGTTTAAAAACTAGTAATCTATCTTGGCTTTTTTATTTAAAAGTTACATTGTTGAAGCATAAAATGAATTCAAAAGCGATAAATCGTTTCAGGATTTTTTTTGAATTTTGCACCGGTAAAGGTTAAGAATCAGTAATCTATCCTGATTTGTATTTAGAGATTACAAATTGCTGAAGTATAATGTGAATTCAAAAAGTTATGAATTGTTCCTATATTTTCTAAATTTTGCATTAATAAAAGTTCAAAAACCAGTAATTTATCTTGGATTTTGGATTTGTTACTAGTAAAGGCTTAAAATTATTAAAGTATAATGTGAATTCAAAATAACGTTGATGGATCCTGAACTAGGAAAGATTTAAAATCTATGATCACTCTTGAATTATAGATTTTGCATTAGTAAAGGTTCAAAAATCAAGAATTGTTTTTTATTTTACACTAGTTACGGTTTAAAATTCAGGAATAATATAGTAAAGGTTAACAAATTAGGAATCGTACCTAGGTTTCAAAATTCAGCAAACCTTTCAATCAACATAGTGTAATGGGTCCACATGTCAAAGCTTCTACATCCGGTACCATAATTACTGTTGAAGTGTGGTAGATTATGTCACGACCCAAATTCTATTCTAGGTCACGATGACGTCCAATATCGAAGTTAGGCAAGCCAACACTATTTATCAAGTGAGTCCCATTTTATTTTATTAAAACCTTTTAATCCATATCTTAATTCAAATTACAAGGCATATAAAATGGCAAATGATGAAGGCAATTTAGATTGCAATGATCAAAAGGAGACTAATTTAAATAATTACATCCCAAAAAGAATAGTCCACCAATGTGTGTGCCAGGAACTAGTGTCACAAGTATATGGGCATCTAGTGGAATGAACAAAAGAATACATCTACTATACTGTCTGAAATAGAATAGAAAGAATAAGCAAAAGAAAAGACTCCAACCACTGCTGAACGGCATCAGGATAAGCAGCTCACCGTGGAATCTCTGCCTCAATATCAGGAACGCGCTCCAGGCTGATAACCAGATGCACCATCCTCAGAACATGTACAATTAAGTACATAAGCATAGCATGAGTACATAAATATTATGTACCCAATAAGTATCCAGTCTAATCTCGAAGAAGTAGTGACGAGGGGTCGACTTGACACTTACAAGGGCCAAACAATATATTTAAATATAAGGCTAAGCATGAATATCAAGGATTAATAGCAAATAATGACAAGAAATGACAAGTCTTTCCACAATGGCATCCATGTTTCAATTTCTATCATTTCAGTTGACAATTTATATCTCAAGGCATTTAAACCGTTTTTTAAAAAAAACACGGGAAAGTACTGAGCAGATAGCATGCACATATAATGCCGAGGACGTACGTCCCGAACCAACAAAATAAAAAATATGTACTGCCGAAGGATCGAACGACACGAACCATAAATGTATCTATTAACCTGCCGAGGCGAACGACCTGCTCCCATGAGAGTAGTGGAAGAAATCACACCGCTCGCGGAATATAATTGTGTAGCGGTCACACATAAACATAATATATTTTTCCTCATTTTCTTTTAAAATAATAATTTACTTGAAACTTTCAAATTTTTAAGATCTTGAAATAAATTCCAATCAATACAATTAGCGTATGAAATAAATAAACAGTATTCACAAAGCATGGTGTAAACCTAAACTATCGGGACATAACAAGATTAGTCACCACGTACGGAACCTCGTCACCTCGTGCGTACGTAGTCGCCCAAAAATTTTCATCTATAATATAAGTTTACCTATGGGGAGATTTTTCTCTTACAAGCTTAGAAAGTAGACTTACCTCGTTTTGAGCCTACTTCGACTCAAAAATGCTCTCAAACCCTCCAACCAGAGCCGCACAAATTCGAAACACAAATTCGAAACTATTCAAATAGCGTAAAAACCAATCATTATAGGCTTACAAGTTCATTTTCTAGCTATTAAAGTGATTATCCATCCTCAAAGGCAAGATTCCTAAAAATCACCCCCACGCCCACGAGCTCGAATTCCGAAAATTCTTAAAGGAAGTCGTTACCAATAACCTAAGGATCGATAATATATGATTTTTACTAGATTCCATAACAAATTTCATGGTTAAATCCATTTTTTTTTTATCAAAACCCTACGTTTTACTCTAAACCAATAATTTTCATTAATCTTTATGTGTTAATCCACCCAAAAACTAAGTATTAAACTCATATTAAGTAGGAATAACTTACCTCACAATGCTAAGTTGAAATCCCCCCTTTGGAAGCTCCTAAATCGCCCAAGGATGTAATAAATGACTTCAAATATGCCTAAGTCCCGTTTTTAAAACAACCTTACTGCGTCCTGTCCTTTCGCACCTACGACGCGTGGAAATCACCTGCGGTCTCGCTTCTGCGGACCATCGTCCGCATCTTCGGAAAGGGGAAGGGCTGGCAAGAATCACACCTGTGAAAGGGTGCCCGCACTTGCGGCTCCACTTCTGCGAAAAAGGACCGCATTTGTGGAACTTGGGCATCCGCTCTTGGGCCGCATCTGCGAGGGTCGACCGCTTCTGCGGTCTCACACCTGCGGCTGGCCAACCGCATGTGCGTTCTCACCAGAACTGGTGCACCATCAACTCTTTTTGAGCTTGGACTCGCCTCGCGCGACGTCTGAATGGAATCCGGGGCCCTGTCAAAACATACCTACAAGTTATAAATCATAAAACGAACTTGCTAGAACCTTCAGAACGCCCGAAACAACATCAAAACTAAGAATCACACCCTAAAACCAACTAAATCAAACTTATGAACTTTGAGTTCTTAAATCTACTTCTAACACGACGAAACGTACTTATACTACTCGGAATGATACCAAATTTTGCTTGCAAGTCTTAAATGACATTACGGAACTATTCCCGATTTCGGAATTCTATTTGGACCTCGATATCATCAAAACACGTTCCAAACCTCAATTATAGAACTTCAAGAATCTTATTTTGCTATTTGGCGCCGAAATGCTCCCGGGTCATTCAAAACCCGTTCCGAACATACGCCCAAGTCCGAAATCATCATATGAACCTATTGGATCCTTCCAATCCTGATTCCGAGGTCGTTTACTCAAAATGTTGACCGAAGTCATACTTGGCCTTTTAGGCCAACCTTAAGGAACCAAGTGTTCCAATTTCAACCCAAACTCTTCCAAATCCCGAACCAACCATCCCCACAAGTCATAAATCAATAAAAGCAAATATGGGAAGTCTTATTTAGGGGTACGAGGTTCTAGGAAGCAAAATGACCGGTCGGGTCGTTAAATTATCTACCTCTTAAACAAATATTTGTCCTTGAACGGGTCTAGAATCATACCTGGAGTGCTGAACAAGTGTGGATATCTGCTTCGCGTGTCCTCCTCGGACTCCCAAGTCGCCTCCTCAACTGGACCTTCACGGCGGAAATCCTCTTAGATATCAACTGGCGATCATGCTTGTCAATAATAGAAATTGGTTCCTCCTCGTAGCCCAACCTCTCGTCTAGCTGAATGGTACTGAAGTCTAACACATGAAATAAGTCGGCGTGGTACCTCCGGAGCATAGACACATGAAAAAATAGATGAACTCCTGATAAGATGGGAGGTAGAGCAAGCTCATAAGCAGCCTCCCCAACTTGCCTCAACACCTCAAACGGACCTATAAACATTGGGCTCAACTTTCCCTTCTTCCTGAATCTCATAATACCCTTCATCGGCGATACTTTCAAGAGAACCTTCTCACCGACCATAAATGATACATCACGCGCCTTCTGATCCGTGTAACTCTTCTGTTTGGACTATGCTGTGTGAAGCCTCTCCTTAATCAACTTTACCTTTTCCAAGGCATCCTTTACCAGGTCAGTATCGTATAACTTAGCCTCGCCAGGCTCAAACCACCCGATGGGAGAACAACATTGCCGACCATATAAAGCCTCAAATAGGGCCATCTCTATGCTGGACTGATAGCTGTTGTTGTAAGCAAACTCGTCAAAGGGAAAGAACTGATCCCACTGCCTTCCAAAGTCAATCACGCATGCCCTGGGCATGTCCTCTAATATCTGAACTGTCTGCTTTGACTGCCCGTCGATCTGAGGATGAAATGTTATGCCGAGTTCTACACGGGCGCCCAACTCACTCTGCACGGCTCTCCAAAAATGCGAGGTGAACTGAGGACCTCTATCTGGTATGATGGACACAAGCACGCCGTGCAACCAAACTATCTCCCGAATGTATATCTGGGCCAACCTCTCTAAAGTATAAGTAGTGGTTACTGGAATGAAGTGTGCCCACTTGGTCAACCTGACTACAATAACCCAAACAACATCAAACTTCCGCAAGGTTCGTGGCAAACCAACTACAAAGTCCATAGTGATGCGCTCCCATTCCACTCAGGTATAGGCATCTGCTGGAGTAGGCCTCCTGGCCGCTAGTGCTTGTACTTAACCTGTTGGCAATTTAGACATCTAGCCACATACTCCACTATGTCCTTCTTCATCCGTTGCCGCCAGTAGTGCTGCATCAAGTCACGATACATCTTCGTAGCACCATGATGAATAGAATACACTGAACTGTGTGCCTCCTCTAGAATCATGTCCCTCGGGCCATCAACATTAGGAATACATAGGCGACCCTGAAGTCGTAGAACACCATCCTCTCCAGTAGAAACCTCCTTGGCACCACCCTGTAGCACCGTCTCCCTGAGAAATGCCAAATGCGGATCATCTAACTGACGAGCCTTGATTTGTCCCAATAATGAAGACTGAGCGACAACACATGAAAAAACTCGGCTGGGCTCTGAAATGTCCAGCCTCACAAGTCTGTTAGCCATGGACTGGATGTCCCAAGCTAGTGGCCTCTCCTCCGCCGAAATGAATGCCAAGCTACCCATATTGTTGATACCCAATTTTTCCTAAAATATTTTTAATTGCATATATACCTTCAAAATCATGCATTAATAGCAATTGGTATTTTTCCATAATTTTCCTACCTTTTTTATTAATTTGTCCAGTATTTTATTCCAAATAAATAATTACAAAATTTCATCACAAATGATTTCAAAAGCATTTCTTGATTTAATTTATTATTTAGGGTCCTATTAAGACCAAATTAATCCATAAATAGCCACATTAGCACCTTTTGGCCATAATTGCAATAACTTTGCAATTATAGCCCACGCATATAATTTTGTATCATTTTTACCAGAAATTAGTCCTCTATATTTTTAAATGCCAAATAATCATTTTTAAATCATTTCCATGCATAAAATTCATTTTTATAATTAGTAATTATTTTATAAAATTATTTTCATTAAGTTATCTTGGTATTTAACAAACAACCCATGTTTAATTCAATTACAACCTATTAAAATCAGCCCAAATACCTTAATTAAACCAGCCCAAGACCCCAAGCCCAATCCATTAATCCTACCCGACCGAGTCTGATTAAATCTTGGCTGTTGATCAACTTTGATCAATGAACCAGATTCATTCTTACCTTAATTAACCTAAACGACCTACCCCAAACCCCTTCATTCTCTCATCCTCACCTGCCGTCACACCCCTCTCATTCTCTCTCAAGCTCCCTCTACCCTAACCATGGCTTCCACCCGCCGTTGCTTGCTCGCCGTTGATTATGGTGGTTCACCACCGCTCCTAGCCCTAATGGCTCCCTTCCCATGACCGGATCTTGCTACCCTGAGGCCCTCAAGGAACGAGTTGCCATTCACTTACCCCATGGGGCTTGTGCTCACCATTCTCAGAGCACCATGGCTCGATCGAGTAAGATCTTTCTATTTTCCGGCTAAACCTATGGGTTTCTGAGCCGGTCTCTCTATTTCTGGGTTATCTTCTAGGAAACCCTAACCTCTTATCCTGTACCTCTTAGATCTGTCACAGATCTGAGGCTTTCTAAGCTATTTTTTGCTTGGTTTTATGAAAAAGCCTTTCGATTTTAAAGTGTCGCTTTATTTTTCTGATTAAGGTTTCTGAAACTTTTCTTCAAAAATGATTTCCTCTTAGTTTAAGTGTTATTATGTGATTCTTATCATTGTTTAAACAAATTTGGTTAAGTTGCCTTTTAAATCCTAATTCGTTATGTTAAAACTCCAAGTTTTAACACTATGTTATAATTTCTGAGTTCATCCCTTGCTTGTCGATTTTGCTATGTGTGTGTTCGATTCTCATGAATATGCCTCGACTAATTAGAGTGTTTTCTAATTTTTTACCCTAATCATGTCTTGTTAGGGTTTCCGATTTGGTTCTGTTTGCTTACACTCGGCATATTTGCTTATTCATGGAAGTCTATAATATTTCCCTTAATTAGTATTATTTTCCGATTCTTTGAATCTCTGATTTCCTGTGGTGACGCTCTTTACCGATTTCCAACCTTTAAATTACTTTTCTTACCTTATTATATGATTGACTATATTACTAATTGATTCCTACTGTGGTTTCCTTAATTAGACCTCATGAACCTAGCCCTAATTGCTTACTCTGTACCTACTGTGTTTGAATTATTTCCTTAGTTGTTATACTCCAGCTATATATGATTTCTTTCCTTATTTGTCACCTGTTCTTTACCGTTTGAAATGACTCCATTAATTAAGGGAAGACTTGGAATGATTTTATTCTTAATTGATTTCGAGTTCCATAATTACTAAACAATCTGATTCTTACCTTATTTTACCTAGCTTTCAAACTACTATATATATTGCTCTCTTTTATCTCACAAGGGAAGTCTTCTAGACACGAACTCGCTGGTTCACAACTCTCTTACACTTAAAACTTTCTGCTATTTCTTATTACTTGCTACTATTACCGAAATTAGCCGGCTGCAAGCCAAGGCTAATTATTGCACTCTATTGTTCTTCACTTTGTACCTACTCTCTTTAACTGGTATGTTCTGATTTCAATTCAAGTTCCAAAACTAATGTGTTTCTTCTACTACTTCAGTTTATCATTTTACTAATCGGCTTCTGTCTATTGTTTGGCTTTCCAACATGTGGTTAATTTGTTTTACTTAGTACACTAGTTATGTCTTAACCCCTTTTAGGATTAACATGTTTATGAACCAATTAGTCTGTCTAAATTTGACTCTACTCTGTTTCTGAATGTTTGTTTACTTACTACTTAGTTTCTAGTATGCACATGTTTGCAAAGTAATCTGTTACCTTAAGCTGTTCTAATTCTATGCTTGATCATGTCCTCCACTGCCTGTTCTGGAGTTCATACATCTATATGTATTATTAACTATCCCCCAATCCCATGCACCCCCCTACAAGAACTTCTTTGTTTCTGTCTGTTATGTGTTCACTATATATGCTCTATGTGTCCCCAAACTCCCATTGCCCCTGTGTGAAAGACTGTCGTTTGAAGAGATTCTGATCCTGTTTGCTTTGAGATACTCTTCTGTTTGTTTGGTTTCTCAAGTGTTTACACTATTCTTACCTAACTTATTTCACTACTAAACACCTCTTATATTTTGTATAAAACTTCAACTGAGTCTTTTTCAAGCTGGTTTCATATCAAAACCTTTTCAAAACTATGTCAAACACTCTCACTCTACTATTAGGACCTTAAGTTCTGCCCCTCCAGTGTGTAAATACTATGGGATTCCTATGAGATCTGTCACGACCCGAAATTCCACCTTCAGTCCGTGACTGTGTCTAACGTTGAACCCCCTAGATAAGCCAACGTGTAAAATTACACTATCACCTTAATACGGAATTAACAGAAATAACTAGAATTAATTTATAGTTTTTAACAACAAAAGTCTATAGATTTCGAGACTAAGTGATGATAACAAAATACAATCCGTTAACAATCCCAGAACTTGGAGTCACTAACTCACGAACTGTCTATAAGATTGCTAAATACAAAGTCTGAAGAAAATAATACATGAACTGTCTCAGAAACTAGGAGATAAACAAGACAGGATGGGAAAAATAGGGATAGAGGAGACGCCAAGGCCCACAAACGTTTGCGGGTCTACCTCAGAATCTCCGGGGTGGATTGAAGGATACTCCCTCTAACGGTGTCCACTGGGTCCGGCTGCGGGATCTGCACAACATAAAGAAGTGCAGGTGTAGCATCAGTACAATCGACCCCATGTACTAAGTAAGTGCCGAGCCTAACCTCGGCCGAAGTAGTGACGAGGCTAGACTTGACAACGATAATCTACCTGTACAGTTTTACAAGATATAGCATAGACAAACGCAAAAATAACCAGATAAGCATGGGATACGGGAGCAGTTAATGGGGGTAACAAGTGAGAAATAAGAACGATTAATTAACACATAGGAGAAAGCAAGAGAGCAATATTAATAAGAATGCTAACGTGACAAGTATAAATGCGAGCAATGTATGTAATGGCACAACATCACCCTTCGTGCTTTTACTCTTTTCCTCACAATGCGATGTATGATATAAGATAATATAAATCATGGCACGACATCACCCTGCGTGCTTTTACTCTCTTCCTCACAGTGCAATGTATAATGTGAGGCAATATAAATCATGGCACGACATTACCCTTCATGCTTATAATTAATGTAAATCATGGCATGACATTAACCTTCGTGATTATAATCAATGTAAAATATGGCACGACATCAACCTTCGTGCTTATAATCAATGTAAATCATGGCACGACATCACCCTTCGTGCTTTACACTCTTTCTCACTATGCAATGTATGGTGTGATCAATGTATATCATGGCACGGCATCACCCTTCGTTCTTTACACTCTTCCTCACCAAAACAATGACAATTATCAATGGTAAGGAATGCAACATAGTGGAAATATAGTTCAAAATCACCCGGCAAGGGGAAAGCATCAATCAATATCACAACAATTGCCCGGCAAGGGTCTCAGCTATAACCAATCTCTTCAATATACATATCCTTAACACATAGCACACAATATCTATTCCCTCACCAAAGTTAGGCAAGACACTTACCTCGGGTCCAAGAATAGCAATTCAAGCTTCTAATACCGCCTTTCCTTTGAATTCAACTCTGAAACGACAATATCTAGACATAATTAACTTATTAACATCAATAATGACTCATTAATACAATCCCATAGCCTAATTATACAATTCCTAGCTCTTCCAAAAATACCAAAATTCGACCCCGGACCCGCTTGGTGCAAACACGAGGCTCGGACCAAAACCTGATTACCCAAACCCCTACGAGTTCAAATATATAATTTGTTTTGAAATCCGATCCCAAATTGAGGTTGAATTACCCAAAATCCCATAAACCCTAACTCTACCCAAAACCCCTAATTTCTACTTTGATTTTAGGATTTTAGGCCTAGATTCTAGTGTGGAATCTTGTAAAATGAAGTTAAGGAGTAAAGAATGAGTTAGAAATCACTTACAAGTGCCTTGGAGAAGAAAGGGTCTTTTGAAAATCGCCTGTAGTGTTTTAGGGATTTTGAAAAGTGAAAAATAGCTGAAAAATTCGTTATATAAAGGTATCCCTTCCCAGGCCCCCACCGCGGTCCGCAAAAAACCGACCACGACCGTGAAGGCCTCGTGTTGCCTCTCTGAAGATCGACCACCGCGGTCTGCGACAAATCGACCGCGGCCGCGAAGGTCTCTACGGTCCTCTGAAGTTTCTCACTGCGGTCCGCTATAAGACAACCGCGGCCGCGAAGGGAATACCGGGGTCCGCAGAAAAGCGATCGCAGCTGCGCTTCGAGGTTCAGAGACCTGTGGCTGTACCTGCAACGCTCAGTGATTTTAAGTCTAATGCACCCCAAGACCTACTCGAAACTATTCCGAGCCATCGAAACCTCAAACCCAATGACACACACGACTCCCAAATCATCCTACAGACTTATTAAAGCATTTAAATCACCAAAATATCATCAAAACAAGGAATTAAACCTCAAAACTCCTAGAATTTTCTTAAAACTTCATAAGGCTTAACTATTCCGATTTATATCCCAAACATTTCATTTTAAGTCCGTTTAACACCAAATTTCACAAATAACTCACATAACATATATTAAACATGTTCCGGGCTCCGAAACCATAATACGGGCCCGGTAACACGGTTTTCACATGAATATTCATTTTCAAAATCCTTAATTATTTTCAGAAAATAATTTTCTTTAAAAATTCCTTTCTCGGGCTAGGGACCTCGGAATTTGATTCTGGGCATACGCCCAAGCCCCATATTTTCCTACGGACCATCCGGGATCGTCAAATATCGGGTCCGGGTCCGTTTACCAAAAATGTTGACGAAAGTCAACTTTAATCAATTAATTATTATAAAAATTAACTTTTCATCTAGTTTTCACATCAAAGCTTCCCGGCTACATGCCCGGGCTACGCACGCATACCGAGGTGAGATTAACGGAGGCTTTTGAGGCCTCGGAACACAGATTTAGCTAAATTAACTTAGGATGATCTTTTGGGTCATCACAATCTCCACCTCTAAAACAAACGTTCGTCCTCGAACGGACATAGAAATGTACCTGAGTCTAAGAAAAGATGGGGATAACGACTCCTCATATCGGACTTGGACTCCCAAGGAGCTTCCTCGGCAGACTGACCTCTCCACTGAACACGAACCGAAGGATAACTCTTTGATCTCAACTGACAAACCTGCCTAGCTAATATGGCTACCAACTCCTCCTCATAAGTCAGATCCTTGTCCAACTGGACACCGTTGGAGTCAAGAACATGAGAAGGATCTGCAATGTACTTTCGGAGCATAGATACATGAAATACTGGATGCACGGCTGATAAATGCGGTGGCAAGGCAAGTCTCTAGGACACCTCTCCCACCTTGTCCAAAATCTCAAATAGACCAATGTACCTAGGGCTCAACTTGCCCTTCTTTCCGAATCTCATCACGCCCTTCATAGGCGGCACCTGAAGAAACACCTGGTCTCCTATCATGAAAGCCAAATCTCGAACTCGGCGGTCTGCATAACTCTTTTGCCTAGACTGAGCTGTACGAAGTCTATCCTGAATAATCTTCACCTTGTCCAAGGCGTCCTGGACTAACTCCGAACCCAATAACCTAGCCTCTCCCGGATCAAACCATCCGACTGGAGACTGACATCGCCTACCATACAACGCCTCATAAGGATCCATCTGGATGCTCGACTGATAACTGTTGTTGTAGGCAAAGTACGCTAAGGGAAAGAACTGATCCCATGATCCACCAAAGTCGATGACACACGCTCGCAACATATCTTCCAAAATCTGAATAGTACGCTCGGATTGTCTGTCCGTCTGAGGATGAAATGTTGTGCTCAACTCGATCTGCGTGCCCAACTCTCGCTAAAATACTCTCCAGAAATTGGAGGTGTATTGAGTACCTCAGTCTGATATAATGGATATGGGCACACCATGCAATCTAACAATCTCTCTCATGTAAATCTTTGCCAACTTCTCTGCTGAATGCGACACTGATACTGGAAAGAAATGCGCCGACTTGGTCAGCCTATCCACAACAACCCAAACTGCATCAACCATTCTCTGAGTCCGTGGGAGCCCAACTACAAAGTCCATGGTGACACGCTCCAACTTCCACTCAGGAAACTGAATCTGCCATCAAACCACCGGGTCTCTGGTGTTCGTACTTAACTTGCTGACAGTTTAAGCACCGAGCTACATAAGCTACAATATCCTTCTTCATTCTACGCCACCAATAATGCTGCCGCAAGTCCTGGTACATCCTTGCGGCGCCCGGATGAAGAATACCGGGAACTATGGGCCTCCTGAAGTATCAACTCACGAATGCCATCCACATCGGGTACACAAATACGACCCTGCATCCTCAAAACTCCCTCGGCATCAACTGTGACTTGCTTGGCATGTTCGTGCCGAACCGTATCTCTAAGAGCACATAAACAACGATCATCATACTGCCTAGCATGAATACGATCATACAATGAAGAACGAGCGACGGTATGGGCCAAAACACTGCCACCCTCAGAAACCTCCAACCTCACAAATCGGTTGGCTAACGCCTGAACATCCCAAGAAAGAGGTCGCTCTCCAACTGATAAATAGGCAAGACTACCCATGCTAACTGACCTCCGGATCAAAGCATCGGCCACCACATTGGCCTTCCCCGGATGATATAGAATAGTAATATCATAATCCTTCAACAACTCTAACCACCTTCTCTACCTCATGTTCAACTCCTTTTGCTTAAACAAGTATTGCAAACTCTTGTGATCAGTTAATACCTCACACGGTACCCCACACAAATAGTGCCTCCAAATCTTCAAGGCATGAACAATAGTTGCAAGCTCCAAGTCGTGATTTGGATAATTCTTCTCGTGTATCTTCAACTGACGAGATGCATTGGCTATGACCTTGCCATCCTGCATCAATACCACACCGAACCCAACCCGTGACGCATCACAATACACAGTATACGGACCTTAACCTGTGGGCAATACCAACACTGGTGTTGTGGTCAATGCTGTCTTGAGCTTCTGAAAGCTCGTCTCACACTCCTCAGACCATCTAAACTAAACACATTTCTGTGTCAACTTGGTCGTCGGGGTTGCTAAAGATGAAAACCCCTCCACGAACTGGCGATAATAGCCTGTTAGGTCTAAGAAGCTCCGGATCTCTGTGGCTGAAGTGGGCCTAGGCCAATCTCTAACTGCTGAAACCTTTTTCGGATCCACCTGAATTCCCTATGCTGACACAACGTGGCCCAAGAATGCCACAGAACTCAACAATAACTAGCACTTAGAAAACTTGGCGTACAACTGCCGATCTCTCAGAGTCTGGAGAACAACCCGAAGATGTTGCTCATGCTCCTCTCGACTACGGGAATAAATCAAGATATCATCTATAAACATGATCACGAATGAGCCCAAATAAGGCCTGAATACCCGATTCATCAACTCCATAAAAGCAGCGCGGCATTAGTCAACCCAAAAGACATCACCAAAAACTCATAGTGCCCATAACGAGTGCGAAAAGCTATCTTAGGAACGTCAGACGCCCTGATCCTCAGCTGATGGTAACCAGATCTCAAGTCTATATTGGAGAACACCGTAGCACCCTGAAGCTGGTCAATAGATCATCAATCCTCGGCAAAGGATACTTATTCTTGATAGTAACCTTATTCAACTGTCGGTAGTCAATGCACATCCTTATAGAACCATCTTTCTTCTTCACGAACAACACGGGAGCACCCCAAGGAGAAACACTAGGCCTGATGAAGTCTTTATCTAACAAATCTTGTAATTGTTCCTTTAATTACTTCAACTCTGGCAGAGCCATATGATACGGCAGAATAAAAATAGGCTGAGTGCCCTCAGCTACCTCAACACAGAAGTCAATATCCCTGTCGGGTGGCATACCCGGCAGGTCAGCAGGGAATACCTCTGGAAACTCACGAACTACGGGCAAAGACTCCAGGGAAGGAACCTCGGCACTAGAATCACTAACGTAGGCCAGATAGGCCAAACAACCTTTCTCGACCATGCGCCGAGCCTTCATATAAGAAATAACTCTACCAGAAGAATGACTAGGAGTCCCTCTCCACTCTAAACGAGGTACTCCTGGCAAGGCTAAGGTCACTGTCTTGGCATGACAGTCCAGAATGGCATGATAGGGGGATAGCCAGTCCATACCCAATATAACAAGGGGCATACTCAAATAAGGGGAAAAATATGAAGACACATCGGAGAATGTAGAATCCGGATCAAATAACACCGAAGCCTCTCGGCTGCAAACTGAAACCGTACCTGTAATAACTGCATCAGAAGCCTCAGCATCAGGACGAGAAGGAAAAGCATAACACCGGGGCTGAGCCCCTCCAGCCTGCACATCTCTAGGTCTACCTGCTATGGGCTGACCTCTACCTTTCATGGCCTGCCCTCCACCTCTATGAGTCTGACCTCCACCTCTAGCACCACGACCACCACCCCTAGCTGGCTGAGGGGGTGGGGGTGCACCTTCTGCGGGGACCATGGCGCGAGTACCCTGATACTGAGAACTACCCGAAGTCCTGGGGCAATACCTCGCAATGTGCCCATGAACAACACAAGAATAACAAGGTCTCTGCTGATGTGGCTGATGACTCTGGAACTGTCCCTGACGACCCTGATAACCACCCTGGTAGCTGTAAAGTGGCTGCGCACTGATAGGGGCTGGCGGGGCGCGGTGAGATACCTGAAGCGCTGACTGAAAAGGTCGGGGTGGATGACCCCTACTGAAAGCATCCCTGCCACCGGATGAGGCCCCACTAAATATACCAAAGTGACGGGGCCTCTTGTCAGCCCCCTGACCACCTCCCTATGACAGAATCATCTCAATCCTCCTGGCCACGTCGGCCGCATCCTGGAATGAAATATCGGTACCTGACTCCCTGGCCATCTGGACTCTGTTGGGCTGAGCTAAGCCCTCAATAAATCTCCGCACTCTCTCACGGTCAGTGTGAAGTATCATAAGTGCATGCCTGGCTAGAGTGATGAACCTAGTCTCGTACTGAGTAACAGACATAGATCCCTGCTGGAGGCGCTCAAACTGCCTCCTAAGATCCTCTCGCTGAGTAATGGGAAGAAACTTCCCCATAAATATCTCGGAGAACTGAGCCCAAGTCAAAGGTGCAGACGTACCGAAATCCCCATCCTTATCTCCTGCAAAATCCTCGGCCTTATACGTTCTAAGCGAAAACCGATATAACACATGGCCTCGCAATCTATTCCTTGAAAGTGGACTTCCCCACGTGGCATGAAGTCATAGGTCACAATACCTGATAATTCACGATGTCAAACTTCACAGCTCATATAAATCAACTCCGTTGCTTTGCTTTTATTCCCATGGTGTGCAATACTTCCTGGAAGCGGAACAGAAAATCATGTGGGTCTTCAAAAGATATACCACCGAAATGGAGTGGAACTTGTTAGGTAACTTGCCCAACCTCAATAAACGGACTAGTGCATCCTGCAACCATGGAGTAGCTACAAATCCTTCCGGAATCTGATCTAGTCCACATATACTGACTGATCTAGAAACTCTGCATCTAGATCCATTTGAGACTGTACAATAAGTGCTGATGTTCGAGCTTTAGACTGCACTCTGCTTCTATCTCTTCCCTTGATCGTAGCTGTCATTAGGGCTTCATCTCTTGTTCGGTCGTAGACGCTTCGCATATTGTCGAGATTAGTGAGAGGACAAGAGTAGGCAAGCTTAATCATCAAAGATAGAATAAATTCGCACGATGGAGATGAAGAAATGTGGAGTAATTCCTAACTTTGCAGCCTCTGGGGATAAATATAGACGTCTCCGTACCGATCCCTCAGACTCTACCAATCTTGTCCGTGAGTTGTGAGACCTAAGAAACCTAGCGCTCTGATACCAACTTGTCACGACCAAATTCCACCTTCAGACCATGACTGCGTCTAACGTTGAACCCGCTAGACCAGCCAACGTGTAAAATTACACTATCATCTTAATACGGAATTAACAGAAATAACTAGAAACAATTTATAATTTTTAACAACAAAAGTAGATAGATTTCCAAACTAAGTGATGATAACAAAATACAATCCGTTGCAACAATCCCAGAACCTGGAGTCACTAACTCACGAACTGTCTATAAGATTGCTACATACAAAGTCTGAAGAAAATAATACATGAACTGTCTCAGAAACTAGGAGATAAACAAGACAGGATGGGAAAAATAGGGATAGAGGAGACGCCAAGGCCCACGAACGTCTGCGGGTCTACCTCAGAATCTCCGGGGTGGATTGAAGGATACTCCCTCTAACGGTGTCAACTAGGTCCGGCTGCACGATCTGCACAACATAAAGAAGTGCATGTGTAGCATCAGTACAACCGACCCCATGTACTGAGTAAGTGCCGAGCCTAACCTCGGCCGAAGTAGTGACGAGGCTAGACTTGACAACGATAATCTACCTGTACAATTCTACAAGATATAGCATAGATAAACGCAAAAATAACCAGATAAGCATGGGATACGGGAGCAGTTAATGGGGGTAACAAGTGAGAAATAAGAACGATTAATTAACACATAGGAGAAAGCAAGAGAGCAATATTAACAAGAGTGCTAACGTGACAAGGATAAATGCGAGCAATGTATGTAATGGCACGACATCACCCTTCGTGCTTTTACTCTCTTCCTCA
>ML252001.1:6649-27999 GCA_005239495.1 Nicotiana undulata
TCTCGAAATTAAGGGTGGAATTTAGGATTAGAATCATGGAAATTAACCTATGATGGTTCGAAATCACTTACCAAGAATACCCAGGTGAAAGGTCCCTCAAAGATCGCCTCTCCCGAGCTCCCACAATTCAAAAATGGTGAAAATAGGCTTAAACCTTCGAATTGGATATTTATTAGTCTGCCCAGGTATTGTTCTATGCGTTCGCGGATGAGCCACCGCGAACGGGAAGAGTAAAATTCACTGGGCCCAGAATTGGCCTTCGCGAACGCGACACAAGCCATGCGAACACGGAGAACATGCCCACAGACACTACACGAATGGGGTCCCCTACCTGCGAACGCGATGAGTAACTGCCCCTGACCCCTGGGACCCCCCTCTAAGCCTATGCGAACGCAAAGAACTCAATGCGTTCGCGAAGAGCTGCCTGACCAACCTATGCATTCGCGTCCAGCTGACCGCGGACGCGAAGAAGAAAACACTAAAACCCCAAAACTATTCTATGCGAACGCGGTGACCTCTACGCGAACGCATAGAAGGAAACCAGCAACAAAAATTTCTGGTGTTTTATCAAATCCAAAACCTCTCCGTTGAGCATCCGAAAATCATCCGAGGGCCCCGGGACCTCAACCAAACCTACCAACTAACCCAAATACCTTATTCGAACTTGGTCGAGCCTTAAAAACACGTCCCATAACATCAAAATACTCAAATATGCATAGATTCAAGCCTAAGAACTTAGGAATTTTCAAGAATTCACATTCGATGCCGAAACACGTCTAAACTCATCTGAATGACCTCAAATTTTGCACACATATCATAAATGACATTCAGGACCTGCTGTCGCTTTCAGAATTCCATTCCGAGTCCGATATCAAAATCTCACCTATCGACCGAAATCGCTGGAATTCTAACTTTCAGCAATTCAAGGCTCAATCTACATCCGACCTCGAAGACATATTCCGAACACGCTCCTAACCCCGAAATCGCTCAACGGAGCTAACGGAGTCAACGGAATTCCATTCCGGATTTGTCTTCACACATCTCTAGCTACGACTCAATTTCTAAAGCTGAAATTCACCTTTAAGGACTATATGACCAAAATCTCTCCGAATTCCACCGCTCAACGCTCCGACAAGTTCCATTAACATAATAAGGATTGGGGGAAGCAGTTATTAGGGATCGGGGCGCTAACTCTCAGAATGACCGACCGGGTCGTTACATTCTCCCCCTCTTAAGAAAATCGTTCATCCTCGAACGAGTAGAGAAACATACCTGAAGCTATGAATAGATGAGGGTACATGCTCCACATGTCCTGCTCTGTCTCCCAAGTTGCCTCCTCGACCGGATGACCTCTCCACTGCACCTTGACTGAAGCAATATCCTTCGATCTCAGCTTTCTAACCTTCCTGTCCAAAATGGCCACAGGCTCCTCAACATATGATAGATCCTTGTCCAACTGAACTGAGCTGAAATCCAAAACATGAGTCGGATCACCGTGATACTTCCGGAGCATGGACACGTGGAATACCGGATGAACACCTGCTAGGTTGGGAGGCAATGCCAACTCATAAGCAACCTCCCCAACTGGTCGTAGTACCTCAAAAGGGCCAATGAACCTCGGACTCAGCTTACCCTTCTTCCCAAATCTCATGACGCCCTTCATAGGCGATACCCGAAGCAACACCCGATCGCCAGCCATGAATGATAAATTACGAACTCTCCGGTCTGCATAACTCTTCTGCCTGGACTGAGCTGTGCGTAGTCTATCCTGAATCACCTTCACCTTGTCCAAGGCATCCTGGACCAAATCTGTACCCAACAATCGGGCCTCGCCCGGCTCAAACCATCCCACTGGAGACCGACACCGTCTACCATATAAAGCCTCAAACGGCGCCATCTGAATGCTAAACTGGTAGCTGTTAGTATAAGCAAACTCTGCAAGAGGCAAGTACTGATCCCATGATCCTCCAAAATCCATCACATAAGCACGAAGCATATCCTACAGAATCTGAATCGTGCGCTCGGACTGGCCGTCCGTCTGAGGGTGGAACGCTGTACTGAGATCAATCTGGGTACCCAACTCACCATGCAAGGCTCTCCAAAAATGCGAGGTGAACTGAGGACCTCGATCTGAAATAATAGATACTGGCACACCGTGCAACCGGACTATCTCCCGCATATAGATCTGAGCCAACCTCTCCGAGGAATACGTAGTCAACACCGGAATGAAATGGGCTGACTTGGTCAGCCGGTCCATAATCACCCAAATGGCATCATACTTCCTCAAAGTCCTAGGAAGTCCAACCACAAAATCCATGNAAAACAATTCTACCGACCAAGCTGGTTCACCTCTAGAATTACGTATGTAAGTGTCTTCTTTCCTCCTAGTGCTGTCTCAGATCCTGGTACATCTTCGCGGTACCGGGATGAATGGAGTACCGCGAGCTGTGGGCCTCCTCAAGGATCAACCTCCACAGTCCATCTACGTCAGGTACACAAATACGGCCCTACAGTCTCAACACACCATCATCATCTATGGTCATATCTCTAACACCATCCCGCTGAACCCTATCCCGAAGAGCTCGAAGGTCGGGATCATCATACTGCCACTCTCGAATGCGGTCATAAAGAGAAGATCGAGCAACAACACAAGCGAAAACCCGGTGAGACTTAAAAAGGTCCAACCTCACGAACTGGCTGGCTAAGGACTGAACATCCAAAGCTAAGGGCCTCTCAGCTGCATGAAGATATGCCAAACTACCCAAACTCTCCGCCCGGCGACTCAGGGCATCGGCCACCACATTGGCCTTCCCCGGATGGTATAATATGGTGATGTCATAATCCTTGAGTAGCTCCAACCACCTGCGCTGACGCAAATTGAGATCCTTCTGCCTGAATATGTGCTGCAAACTCCGGTGATCCGTATATATCTCACAGGGAACACCGTATATATAATGACGCCATATCTTCAGGGCGTGAACAATCGCTGCCAACTCAAGATCATGAACCGGGTAATTTTTCTCATGTACCTTCAACTGTATGGACGCGTAGGCAATCACCCTACCGTCCTGCATCAACACCGCTCCCAAGCCAATCCTCGAAGCATCACAATAGACTGTATAGGACCCCGAACCAGTAGGTAGTACTAACACTGGAGCTGTAGTTAGGGTCGTCTTGAGCTTTTGAAAGCTCTCCTCACATTCCTCAGTCCAAATAAAAGGTGCGCCCTTCTGGGTCAATCTAGTCATGGGTGCTGAAATGGATGAAAAACCCTCCACGAAACGGCGATAATACCCGGCCAAACCAAGGAAACTACGGATCTCAGTAGCTGAAGACNGTCAATCTAGTCATGGGTGCTGAAATGGATGAAAAACCCTCCACAAAACAACAATAATACCCGGCCAAACCAAGGAAACTACGGATCTCAGTAGCTGAAGACGGTCTGGGCCAACTCTGCACTGCCTCTACCTTCTTCGGATCTACCTTGATCCCATCCGAAGATACCACATGGCCTAAGAATGCCATAGAGTCAAGCCAAAATTTACACTTAGAGAATTTGGCATACATCTTCTTCTCTCTCAAGGTCTGAAGCACGGTCCTCAAGTGCTGCTCATGGTTCTCCCGGGACCGAGAATATACCAGGATGTTGTCAATGAATACGATGACGAAAGTGTCAAGATATGGCCGAAATACGTTGTGCATCGGGTGCATGAAGGCTGCTGGGGCATTGGTCAGCCCAAATGACATAACAAGGAACTCATAGTGACCATATCTAGTCCTGAAAGCAGTCTTCTGAATGTCCGACTCCCGAATCTTCAACTGATGATAACCCGAACGAAGATCAATCTTGGAGAATACCCTGGCACCCTGGAGCTGATCAAACAAGTCATCAATGCGGGGCAATGGGTACCTATTCTTCACTGTCACCTTATTCAACTGTCTGTAGTCAATACACATCTGCATCGTCCCATCCTTCTTTTTCACAAATAGCACTGGGGCACCCTAAGGCGATACACTGGGCCTGATGAACCCCTTATCAAGCAATTCCTGTAACTGTTCCTTCAACTCCTTCTACTCAGGAGGAGCCATGCGATAGGGAGGAATGGAAATAGGATGAGTGTCAGGAAATAAATCAATGCTAAAGTCAATGTCTCTGTCGGGTGGCATACCCGGAAGGTCAGCTGGAAAAACATCGGGATAATCCCTCACAACTTGGACAAAATCAACTGTAGGGGTGTCGGCACTAACATCTCTCACATAGGCCAAATAAGCATCACACCCCTTTGCAACCATCCGCTGAGCCTTAAGAAAAGAAATGACTCGACGAGGAGTATACTCTAATGAACCCCTCCACTCTAACCTCGGAAATCCTGGCTTAGCCAGCGTCACGGTTTTGGCGTGACAATCAAGAATAGCATAGTGGGGCGACAACCAGTCCATGCCCAAAATAACATCGAAATCTACCATACTGAGTAATAATAAATCAGCCCTGGTCTCAAAACCACTGATAGAAATCAAACACGACCGATATATGCGGTCCACAACAAGAGAATCTCCCACAGGAGTAGAAACATAAACGGGGGTACTCAAAGAATCCCGAGATATCCCCAAATGAGAGGCGAAATAAGATGATACATATGAATATGTGGAACCTGGATCAAATAATACCGATGCGTCCTTATGACAAATGGGGACAATACTTGTGATGACTGAATCTGAAGCAATGGCCTCAGACCTGGCTGTAAGGGCATAATATCTGGCCTGGCCTCCCCCTTTAGGGCGACCTCGACCTCCCCGACCTCCACCTCGAGCTTCCTGAGATGGTGGGGTGGCAGCTGGGGCTGGAAGAATAGCTGGAGGACCTGGTGGAAGGCGTGAACCCCTCCTAGCTCTGGGGCAATCTATGATCACATGACGAGGGTCACCACACTCGAAGTAACCCCTCAAAGGTCGTGACGGCTGCTGCTAACTCTGAGCTGGACTGCTGGACTGACCAGTGATAGCACCTCGAGCCGAAGGCACCTGAGATACTGGTGGTGCATAATAAGGCTCCTGAGGTCTAGGAGGAGCTGGAATACCACTGGCTGCTGGGAGAGCTGAATGAACGGGGCGACTCACAAAACCCCTACCAAAGCGTCTGCAGGTGCATGAACTCTTGAAAAGTGACCAGTCTCTCGAGACCTCTTGGCCTCTCTCTCCCCCCTGTCCCGGGCTAGCATAGTCTCAATCCTCCGGGAAATACTCACGGCCTGCTAGTAAGCAATATCTGTCTCCAGCTCTCTGGCCATGCTGGTCCGAATACTGGGGTGGAGTCCCTCAATAAAGCGTCGAACCCTCTCTTTGACGGTGGCAACCAAAGCTGGTGCATGACGAGCCAAATCGCTGTAACGGACCGCGTACTCCGACACAGTCATAGTACCCTGACGTAACTGCTCAAACTCTGCACGCCAAGCATCCCTAAGGCTTGAGGGACAAACTCAAGTAGGAACATCTCTAAGAACTGAGCCCAAGTAAGTGAAGCTGCCTCGTCCGGACTGCTCAACTCAAAAGCACGCCACCACTGATAAGCTACTCCCCTCAGTTGGAAAGCAGTGAATGAGACCCCATTCGTATCCACGATACCCATAGTGCGGAGAATGCGATGAAACCCCTCAAAAAAACCCAGAGCGTCATCTGAAGCTAATTCGCTAAACTCAGGTGGGTGGTACTTCTTGTACCTCTCAAGACGGAGATGCTCAGACTCCGATGCAGCTGCTCTGGCCTCATGCTGAACTGGAGATACTGGAGGCATATGGATATACTCTGGAACCTGCCCCATATGAACCCTCTTCTCAAGAGTACGGGCTGCGGGAGTCTGTGTTCCTCCTCCGTCCTGTGATGTATCTGAGGCTATCGGGAGTAGTCCCGCCTGAGATAGAGTACTAAAAGAACTCATGAACTGGGCTAAAGTCTCCTGGAGGGCTAGAGTGATAGTAGGGACCTCCGGTTCCCCTCCATCTGCAGCTGCTGGGGGATCCTCTGCCACTGCTCTAGCCGGTGCTCCGGCTGCACTGCGTGCTCGTCCTCTATCCCGAACCCTGCCTCTAGTGGCTCTGGCTGGGGACTCGGGTTCCTGATCGTCAGTACGTGCGGTGCGAGTGCGAACCATCTGTAAGAAGGAATAGAATAGAGTTTAAAATTTTTGGTAACAATAACCAGCACGAGAAGTGATTCCAAGAAGTACGATTGTTCCTAACAGTTACATAGCCTCTCGAAGATAGACACGAACATCTCCGCACCGATCCACGAGACTCTAATAAACCGGCTTGTGATGTTGTGACTCCTATGAACCTAGACGCTCTGATACCAACTTTGTCACGACCCAAATTTCCGTCCGCAGGGTCTCGTGACGGCACCTAGTCTCTATGACTAGGTAAGCCGAAGATGTGCGAAAATCAAAATGTAAGAAAAACAACAACACAATAATAGAGGATAAAGCAAAAGCAATACTTTTAAACTGTGCCGCTCAGCATTTACAGCTTTACTCTGCCCAAAACCTGGAATATCAACAACGTCACAAGCTCTACACTATAGCTCTATACAACGAAATTGGAAAGTATTTATGTCTAAGTACTATGACTATACTAGGATAAGGAAAGGGACTCAGAAGGTTCTAAGGACGCGGCAGAAATACCTCACGGTCTCCAAAAACTGTTGCTGCTCCTAACCTCGGTACTGCGTACTGGTACCTGTATCTGCACATGGGGAAAACATGCGCAGAAGAGCGTGAGTACTCCACATTCGGTACTAGGTAAGTGCCAAGTCTAACCCCAGTCAAGTAGTGACGAGGTCAGATTGAGGCTCTACTGAGGTTGCAAATAGAATAGTTATAATTTAACAGTTGCAAATAAATGGAAATAATTAACGGAAATTTCAAATAAAGTTAGAAGGAATAATGTAAAGTAGCCCTCAACTCAGCACATCATATAACTTAATAGATAATCGTGCAATGCAATACAGGGGGAATGCTCCCGAGTCTCAGCCCGTAGTCCCAACGTAAATATGCAATGCAGTACAGGGGAAAAGCTCCCGGATCTCGGTCCGTAGTCCCAATTTAAATATGTTATGCAGTACAGGGGGAAAGCTCCCGGATCTCGGTCCGTAGTTTGAATTTAAATATGCTATGCAGTACAGGGGGAAAGCTCCCGGATCTCGGTCCGTTGTCCCAATTTAAATATGCTATGAAAGATGTATACCGGATGCAGCGTAATTTAATAGTTTATGAAATAGTAGGCAATATAGAGTGAAATACTTCGTCGAGGTTCAAATAGTAGTAGTGAGTGAAAATTCGGGTAAAATCGGTTGTCGTGTTTAGGTCTTAAGTTGCTACTTAGTTTAAAATGATCACAATAATAATAGAATGGAAAATGATGTAAGACATAGAAAGAACGAAGGAAATCCAGTGAAATAACCCATGCACACACCCGTCACCTCACGTACACGGGTTTTTTTATATAGTGAAAGATCAGTTAAAATGCCTAAGGGAAACATCCCCAACACAGAGTTAGGCAAACCACTTACCTCGACTGCGTAAATCAACTGTGTACCACTCTCTTGCCATGAGTATCCAACTCCAGGTGTCCCGAATCTATTCAATTCGATTGCATATTGTAAATATCATTTCAAGAAATCAAAATAACTAATTAATTCGAAGCTAATACGCGAAATTAGGAATTTTGACCAAAATGCCCCTCGGGCCCACGTCTCGGAATCGGGTAAAATTTACGTTTCCCGAACCCTCATTCCCCCACGAGTCTAACCATATAAGAATCTCTCAAATGGGAGGTCAAATACTCAGTCAAAAACATAAAATATGGTCTAAGAAGTTTCTTCATTTTCCCCCCCAAGTTTCTACTCAAAAATCTCGAAATTAAGGGTGGAATTTAGGATTAGAATCATGAAAATTAACCTATGATGGTTAGAAATCACTTACCAAGAATACCCAGGTGAAAGGTCCCTCAAAGATCGCCTCTCCCGAGCTCCCACAATTCAAAAATGGTGAAAATAGGCTTAAACCTTCGAATTGGATATTTAATAGTCTGCCCAGGTAATGTTCTATGCGTTCGCGGATGAGCCACCGCGAACGCGAAGAGTAAAATTCACTGGGCCCAGAATTGGCCTTCGCGAACGCGACACAGGCCATGGGAACGCGGAGAACAGGCCCACGGACATTACGCGAACGTGGTCCCCTACCTGCGAACACGATGAGTAACTGCCCCTGACCCCTGGGACCCCCCTCTAAGCCTATGCGAACGCGAAGAACTCAATGCGTTCGCGAAGAGCTGCCTGACCAACCTATGCGTTTGCGTCCAGCTGACCGCGGACGCGAATAAGAAAACACTGAAACCCCAAAACTATTTTATGCGAACGCGGTGACCTCTACGCGAACGCATAGAAGGAAACCAACAACAAAAATTTCTAGTGTTTTATTAAATCCAAAACTACTCCGTTGAGCATCCGAAAATCATCCGAGGGCCCCGGGACCTCAACCAAACCTACCAACTAACCCAAATACCTTATTCGAACTTGGTCGAGCCTTAAAAACATGTCCCATAACATCAAAATACTCAAATATGCATAGATTCAAGCCTAAGAACTTAGGAATTTTCAAGAATTCACATTCGACGCCGAAACATGTCTAAACTCATCCGAATGACCTCAAATTTTGCACACAGGTCATAAATGACATTCCGGACCTGCTGTCACTTTCATAATTCTATTCCGAGTTCGATATAAAAATCTCACCTATCGGCCGAAATCGCCGGAATTCTAACTTTCGCCAATTCAAGTGTAAATCTACATCCGACCTCGAAGAAATATTCTGAACACGCTCCTAACCCCGAAATCGCTCAACGGAGCTAATCACCCCTATGATCCTAGTTGAACTGTACCGCGCTCTAGATCAGTGCAAGTAGGGGTTCAGACATTTTGAAGGTTGTAATCTATTATTGCAAGTATGGTTATTGGAACACTTTCATAGGGGAGAATATCGTCAAGGACTTCTACGACGGCCATTCAATGACTACATAGCTTACCACCATCGAAAGAAAATGACATTCATCCCAGATACCCGAAAGTGCTGTAAGTTGGGTACGTTTCTTCAACAATATGACAGACGAGAAGGTATATTGGATGTTTGAGTGGTTTCCTAGTTGTGAGTTCATCATCAGGTCAAAGGATACTACTCATTTGGTGTTGATCGGGTTGCGATAAATTTATCCCTATGCTCCTATAAGGGTAATGAGACAGTCAGGAAAAAAACAAGTCATACCTTGGGTTTCCAACACGGTCCAGTATAAGGCAAATTTCAAAGGGGACATCATTCCTTTCAAGTTCGAGGCACGACATATGTGGAACCAGAAGGTCATTGTGGAAAGAGAGACTATCGAGCCAGATAGGTACCATGCCGGTCATGTGTATTTCTATCCATCATGGTTGGTAGATTATATAGGAGGAGACGTCAAGCCAGGGGTCAATTTGGAAAATAGGATCATTGATTCTACTGCTGAGGCACAAGTCAAGAAGGCTTCACAAAAAGGTTTTAAAGTCGGAAGCTAGGCACCTGGAACAACATAAAGTGGACATAGATGCTATAAATGAATGGAAGGGGATTGCCACTAAGTCAATAGAAAGGTTGGAGTATCGAACAAGGATTGATGGAGCTTGAGGGAAAGATGAGAAAGAGGCTTGCGGATTGTCAAAACACGGATTGTAGCGAAGGAGGGCATCTGGAAAAGGATTACTTATTATTGGATATGCGCGACTTAGGGAAATTGATTGATGGAGTCAAAAGAGCCAAGCACGGAGAAGGTCCCTCAAGGACCAAATAGATTAGCAAATAATGCTCTTTATATTTTCTAGCTTAGTTTAGATTTCGATTGTACTAAGGATAAACGCCATTAGTGAATTCATTATTATTGTCGATTTAGTAAAGTTTGGCTCATTTTCACATTAATGAAATGACGCAATATTGGCATCAATTTTCTCCAAGTATATGTGTCGCTTAGGCTTACCTCGGGTAGAACGAGGTCCCCAAATTAGGACGCGAATTATTACATGATTTTGCAAAACATGTTTAATATTGCAAGCATTCTTTCAATACCCCTTACTAACTCGGTTAACTTTTGCTTTTTCTTTCTTATGATTATTCCCATTCCCCAAAGTTGGTTCGTGCATACTGGCATCGCCATCATATCACACTAGATCATACCCGAATTCACCGAGAAAGACCTGCTCATTAAGAATATGGAGGAAGAACTCAAGAAGCTCACTGGCAGAGTTCAGAATCTCGAAGGTGGTAAAGGCATTGAAGGTTTGAATTATGAAGACTTGTGCATTCATCCATATGTAGAGTTTCCAGAGGGTTACAAACCTCCCAAATTTGAAATGTTCGATTGAACTGGTGATCCAAACATGCATATGAGGACATCTTGTGACAAGCTTCTAGGAATGGGAAAAAATGAATAAATCCGTTTGAAACTGTTCATGCGAAGCCTCATATGAGATGCATTGTCCTGGTATATCAGCCAGAATATGAAGAAGTGGGTGAGCTGGGTAAGCATGGGGGTCAGACTTTATGGACAACTTCAGGTTCAACACATAGAACGCACCAGATGTTTTCTACATTCAAAACCTAAAAAAGAAACCAACATAAACATTCCGTGAATATGCTACTCGGTGGAGATCTGAGGCTGCAAATGTTAAACCAACGCTCAAAGAAGCGCTCAAAACATGAGGGTCACACTTTATGGACAACTTCATGTTCAACGCAGAGAACACACCAGATGTTTTCTACATTCAAAACCTCAAAAAGAAACCAATAGAAACATTCCATGAATATGCTACTCGGTGGATATTTGAGGTTGCAAAAGTAAGACCAACGCTCAAAGAAGAACAAATGAATAATTTCTTCGTAAGAGGTCAAGACCCGCAGTACTATGAAAGGTTGATGGTTATTGAGAACCATAAATTCTCCGACATCATCAAGCTAAGAGAAAGAATAGAAAAAGGGATTAAAAGTGGAGTGGTGATGAATTTCGAAGCAATGCAAGCAAGAAATACAGCCTTGCAATCGAGAGGTATTTTAAATAAACAAGAAGTAGGTATTGTAATGGTGGCGCAAGGTCCTAAATCTCCACTCACATACCAAACACCTCCACCCACATATCAGCCTTCCCCCCCTAGATACCAGCAACCTGCTACCACCTACCACGCCTATAACACTCAACCGTCATATTACCATTCACCTCCACCCGCCTTCCAAAACTACCAAAAATCACGACCAAACATCGACCGCATGCCACCTAGACAATACACCCCGATCGTTGAGCCCATAGACCAATTATAAGAGAGATTGAAGGCTGCCGGTTATGTCACTCTTTTCCCTGTTGTTGCTATGGAGAATTCTTCTCAGTAGATTAACTTGAACAAGATATGTGCCTATCATTCATGCATGAAGGGTCATACAATTGACGAGTGTCACACACTGAAAGATAAGATTCGGACACTGATCGACAACAAAGTCATACAGGCAAAGGAAACTACACCAAATGTGCATAACAATCCTCTCCCGGATCAAAGAGGTGAGGGAGTGAATGTGTCACGCCCCTCATGGGGGCGAGATTGGCACCCGGTGCCTCACCTATCCTTGCGCACCAACTTGCGACTAAGGGACTTCGAACAGATAATGTCATACTTTGTCCATGGGCCACATTGCAAGACAATTTGCGAACACTGACTAAACATCAATATCAAGCTGGGCCGACAAGTCCGTCATAACTACTACAACTAGCAAACCAACAAAATATACATACAAGGCTTACAAGCCCAACATACTGCACTAACTGACATGATATGTTTACAAGTCCCTACTGATGGATGTACTGTGATTGGAACAGGGCCACGACCCATCCATAACATATATATACATATATAAACAATATGTACATACAACTCTAGACCCAACAATTCCGAAGGATGTGGAGCTTACCGATCAAGTTGAACTCGGGAAACACCTACTGAGGAGGTCTACTCGTCTATCTGTCTGAACCTGCACGCATGAAATGCATCGTCCCATGAAAAAGGGACGTCAGTATGAAATAATGTACCGAGTATGTAAGGCAACAAAATAACTGAAAGCTGAAATTAAACTAATAATATAATAACTGAAAGTAACTGGGAGTCAAAGATAATCTGAAGATATGCTTACCTGCTGATGCTGACTCAACTCTCTCAATATAGTAAGTAAAATAGTTGTCCGGCCTTATAAGGCTCGATATATATATATATATATATAAAACTACTCTACCGTAGTAGGATCACGCATAGGCGCTCGGCCATACTAGGATTTGTATCTCGACCAACTAGGCTCGCTCATAGGCGCTCGACCATAGTAGGATTTGTATATAACTTACTATTTGATCAAAGGTTTCCCAATAGGCGCCTACCCATTGATTATAGCTCAATGGTAGTGAAATACTGTAATACTGTATATATAAAATCTCTGCTCTTTTGACTGAAATAAGATAATTCTCAATTGAAGTCCCGATAAGGGAGAATACTGTAATTTATAAGACTAGGATAATGTATATAAATTTGGGAGTATGAACTTCTCTTTATGTCTCGTTATCAAACATATGCAGTTACGAGGTCATGCCAAAATGAATAAAGGTTTAGCCTTAACATAACTGAACCGATTCTCTTGACAATCCTTCTAACATACACCAATCGTGACGAAACACGTAATGGCGAGATTGAAATAGGGAACAATCCGTATGATATTATTGAGAAAGATTGCACCATACTCTCTTAGATCGCAAATCCCACGTTTCTATAATATTAAATGGTCTTTGTATGAAATGTTTGAAGCAACTACATTGCTATTATAAACTATTACCCTTGATGAAGCTTTCTTTCCTAATGTAGTAGATGAGAGCAATTTGTTGTAAATTTGTATGAATCACGTTACCATTGCCATTTTGCATGAATCCCTCTCAATATAGTAAGTAAAATAGTTGTCCGGCCTTATAAGGCTCGATATATATATATATAAAACTACTCTACCGTAGATCTCGCATAGGCGCTCGGCCATACTAGGATTTGTATCTCGACCAACTAGGCTCGCTCATAGGCGCTCGACCATAGTAAGATTTGTATATAACTTACTATTTGATCAAAGGTTGCCCAATAGGCGCCTACCCATTGATTATAGCTCAATGGTAGTGAAATACTGTAATACTGTATATATAAAATCTCTGCTCTCTTGACTGAAATAAGATAATTCTCAATTGAAGTCCCGATAAGGGAGAATAATGTAATTTATAAGACTAGGATAATGTATATAAATTTGGGAGTATGAACTTCTCTTTATGTCTCGTTATCAAACATATGCAGTTACGAGGTCATGCCAAAATGAATAAAGGTTTAGCCTTAACATAACTGAACCGATTCTCTTGACAATCCTTCTAACATACACCAATCGTGACGAAACACGTAATGGCGAGATTGAAATAGGGAACAATCCGTATGATATTATTGAGAAAGATTGCACCATACTCTCTTAGATCGCAAATCCCACGTTTCTATAATATTAAATGGTCTTTGTATGAAATGTTTGAAGCAACTACATTGCTATTATAAACTATTACCCTTGATGAAGCTTTCTTTCCTAATGTAGTAGATGAGAGCAATTTGTTGTAAATTTGTATGAATCACGTTACCATTGCCATTTTGCATGAATCCCTCTTAAATGAATTAGAGAGACTCTTTTGCATGAATCACGTTACTTGGCCACACAATTTTCCTAATTGTTCCACCTATCTTCTAATCAAAAGAGTCACCTTTTGGGGCTTAGTTGGTTGCTACGTTGGGGTAGTGTCTCCCATAATATTTATCCACAATTTCTAATTACCTTGTTAACCTTCCACTAAAAATTCATAATTAACCAATTATTCACATAATTAAGAATTATCTCAAATTACTTAAAATACCACTTACTTTTAACTCACTTTATACACCTTACTATCATGGTCATGTGGTCTATAAATACTGCGTATTTTAGGTTGGGCCGTATTTTATCCCAAAATGTCAAATCTCGACAAAATTCATTTTTTTCAATTTGCTTACCCTCTCACCTTCACGAATTTACTCATCACTTGTTTGAAATAGCATGATGCTTATAATCTCAAAATAATCTCATTTCCGAACTTACGTCGATTAACTTACGACGAAACATTAACGCACGAAAAAATGCGGGATGTAATATCTCATTTCCGAGCTTTCATCAATTTACTTATGGCGTACTTTTACGTACAAAAACATGGAGTGTAACATCATTTCCCCCTTTGGAACATTCGTCCTCGTGAGTTGAAACATGTATCTCTTGTGAATAATTTAATACTATTCTAGCCATTTAGGCAACTGTTCTTTGAATAAATCCAAAGGCCAGGGCATTCCCTCCTTTAGGCCTCTTTCTCACACCCCGGTCAGTGGTCGAAATTCTTCTAATCTCGTAACTCTTGCTACCTTTTGTCATACAACCTGTACAACTTTCTCCTTGTATGTGCGGCTATGCGACTTTTCTCTCCATTTTCCTCTAGTTTTTAGCCAATCCATAAGCTTCACTTTGTGAACATATATAAAATTATGTCAAGCTGTCCCTCTGGGCGTCATTAGCTTTACTTCATATAAGTAGGTCATACTATACCATAATTCTTATTTCGATTTATCGTTACTGAGGTCTGCTACCAAACTCCAGGTTACTTTCACTACTTATCTTATATGCATAAAGATAAGTCTTTTAACACTTTCTCATTACTGTTCATCTTAAGAATGATGTCCTAATCTCATTTCATACTTTGTGACTTTTGTCCATCCATTTTTGATTCACCTCAATATTGATCTACAATATACCACTGATAACTTGAAACTTTTTACGTAATATCTTGCCACTAGGGCTTACGTGTATCAAGGAATATTTAAAGTGATTTTTCCTAATCCACTTAACAACGATATTGTACTTCAATAATCGTATTTTATAGCATCCCAATGTGATTCACTTATGCGGGCATTTTAATCCCGTACAATTCATGAAATCTTCTTCAAATGGAAGGCCCAAACGTCATCCTTTATCTATCACAATTACACCCTCATTGTACAATCAGGGCAACATTCCATCCCTTCTAAATGTCATTAGTCTTAGACTCGTTTGAGTTCATTCAAGCTATACTGAGCTTTGTATAATTTAGAGAAATCATCAGCTCTCTTGTTTTCATGAGCTTAATCCTAAGGACTTTATCCATTATCATTACCTTCTCACTCGCCCTTTCTTATCCTTACTCCCGTATTCCTAAAACCTTGTCGCTTTACTGATAACAATCAGGTTGGGAATCCAAACTAGAGTAAGAATTTGAGAAGTAAATGCGGAAGCAATAACAATAAGGAATTAAACGACTAGAATTAAAGTGCAGAAAATAAAGGATATGGGAAATTCAGGGAAAGAATTCCAAGAACTTCGAAGAACAAAAAATTCTATAGCCTTGACAAGATCCAAACAATAACGTTTTGATTTATAGAAAAAATCAAACGCCTTTACTTAAGAACAAATCAAAACAATAGATTCGGATCTTGACCGCTTTACGAGTAACTTGAGACAACAATTAATAACTAGTATTAATCGCCTTCTAAGAATACCACAAAGAAATCAATGATATCACAATAAAGAAGTTATCTTACTACCTTGAACTATGAACTAGTAAAGGTTGAAAGATAAATCTCAAAGCATAAGGACAAAGGTTCAAAAGAACTCCCAAAGTATAATATTTATTAATCAATAATCAAGTACCACAATGAATGAAAAGAACTCCTATTTATAGGAGTAAAAAGTCCTTAAAACTAGGTAGGGTGGTTGCCAAGGCAAACCCCAACTTGGAGGCTAAGCTAAATACTTGAAAACCTAATAAAACTAGTAAAAATAAGAGGGTGGACGGCCAAACCCCTTTGAGGGGCAGATTTGGGCCCTTAAACTACTAGTTTGGGCCATTGGGTTGGATTCCAATTGGGCTCCTTTTGAAACAACCCCTTTTAGACCTCTTTTAAGCTCATTTTAATGTCTTCTAGGTGCCCTTTTGGTGGACTTCAAGGGCTGATTTTGGGACCCAATCTTCCTCTTCTTGAACTTCAATTTGGGCCACCAAATAATTGTATAACTTGGACAATTCATCTCCTTTAGGCTTGAGCTATTCCTCTATAATTAAAAGCTTCTTTATTTGCCATTGAATTCCAGCAACATTAGTATGTAATTCGTTAGCTTGAGATCTTGTAAATGGACTTCTTGGAGCTTTCAAAACTCTATCCTTGTCCTTGATGCTATCATTCCCCTCTTTTTGAAAAGAATTCGTCCCCGAATTCGATCCTACATCAAACCGAGACAAGTCAGCAACATTGAATGTATCACTTACTTGAAACTCACCAGGAAGGTACAACTTGTAAGCGTTGTCTCCAATCCTTTCAAGGACTTGAAATGGTCCATCTCCTCTAGGATGCAACTTTGAATTCCTTTTCGAAGGAAATCTCTCCTTTCTAAAGTGAACCCAAACTAAATCTCCAGGTTGAAAAATAACTTGTTTTCGACCCTTATTCTTTCTCAAGGCAGTTTGCTCATTTTTCTTCTCAATTGCAAGCCTTGTTTGCGCATGAACTTTTTCATCATTTCAGCCTTTGTCCTACCATCAAGATTAGCAATATCATTAGTAGGTAATGATAATAAATCAAGGGGGGTAAAGGGATTAAAACCACAAACAACCTCAAGAAGAATGGATTGTTCTATTGTAAGCAAATTCAATCATAGGTAAGTGATCTTCCCAAGAAGTTAATTTACCTTTCAAAACATCCCTCAACATGTTTTCTAAGGTTCTATTAACTACTTCAGTTTGTCCATCAGTTTGTGGGTGACAAGAAGTAGAAAACGCCTAACTTCCCCCAAAATACACGCCAAAAGTGGCTCAAAAACTTAGCATCCCTATCACTAACAATAGTTCTAGGTACACCATGCAATTTAACAACTTCTTTTACAAATAGATCAGCAAATGTGAAGCATCATTAGTCTTTAAACAAGGAATAAAACGAGCCATTTTGGAGAACCTATCTACCACAACAAATATACTATCCTTACCATACCTTGTTCTAGGCAAGCCTAACACAAAATCCATAGAAATATCAACCAAGGTGAAGTAGGAACAAATAATGGCGTGTAAAGACCATGAGGTAACACTTTAGATATAGCTTGTTTACATTCCAAACATTGTGCACACACTCTTTCAACATCTTTTCTCATGCCAGGCCAAAACAAATTTTCAGCAAGTATGTCTAATGTCTTTGGGACTCCAAAGTGACCCATAAGCCCTGCCGTTCTTAACCGAGACTCAGGTTAAGCTCCGTCTCGCGAAAGGCATGCACTGGGTACCGCCGAAATGAATAGCTAACATAGTTATCCCAGTGATTTTTCCCGAAACAATAAAAGAAACCCATCTTGAATATTAAACCTCTCGAAAGGTCCCAACTTACAATCTGCAAAAATCTTGCCAAAATCAACATCATTAGCATAAAGTCTCTTGATTTGATCAAAACCCATCTATTTAGAAGTTAGAGTAGAAACTAGGACATACCTTCTTGAAAGTGCATCAGCAACAACATTCTCTTTCCCTTGTTTGTTAGAAATTACATAAAGGAAAAGTTTCAATAAACTCAACCCACTTAGCATGCCTCCTACTAAGCTTACCTTGACTCTTCAAGTACTTCAAGGATTCATGGTCAGTTTTAATGACAAACTCTCTCATCCACAAGTAATGTTGCCATGTGGCTAAATCCCTTACCAAAGCATATAGCTCTTTGTCATAAGTGGAATAGTTCAATGTGGCTCCACTCAACTTCTCACTAAAGTAGGCAATAGGTTTAGAATCGTGCATCAAAACAACACCTATTCCTTTGTCAGAAGCATCACATTCAATTTCAAAAGATTTAGAGAAATCAGGAAATTGTAACAAAGGAGCAGAACATAAATTTTCTTTCAACAAGTTAAAAGCATCATCTTGTACTTTTCCCCATGCAAAAACCTTATCCCTTTTAATAACTTCAGTTAAAGGAGAAGCAATGGTGCTAAAGTCTCTCACAAACCTCCTATAAAAACTAGCAAGTTCATGAAAACTCCTAACTTCAGTTACACTCGTAGGTTTAGGTTATTCCTATATTGCTTCTCTTCATCAACCTCAACTCCTTTAGAACTAACTACAAAACCCAAGAAAATCACACGATCCACACAAAAATTGCACTTTTTAAGATTAGCAAATAAAAGTTGTTTTCTAAGAACTTCAAACACTTGTTTTAGGTGTTCTACATGCTCCTTTAAAGTTTTAGAAAAGATCAAGACATCATCAAAGTACACCACAACAAATTTCCCATGAAAATCCTTAAAGATATGATTCATTAATCTCATGAAAGTGCTAGGTGCATTAGTCAAGCCAAAAGGCATAACTAACCACTCATAAAGCCCATATTTGGTCTTAAAAGCAGTTTTCCATTCATCTCCAGGATTCATTCGAATCTGATGGTAACCACTTTTTAGATCAATTTTAGAAAAGATTTTGGACCCATGTAATTGATCCAACTTGTCATCAAGACGAGGAATAGGATAGCGATACTTTACAGTTATCTTGTTGGTTGCTCTACAATCCACGCACATCCTCCAAGTTCCATCATTTTTGGGTACCAGTAGGACGAGAACAGAGCAAGTGCTCATGCTCTCTCTCACAAAGCCTTTCTCAAGCAACTCCTCAACTTGCCTTTGAAGCTCTTTTGTATCTTCTGGATTACTCCTATAAACATGCCTATTTGGGATTTATGACCCAGGCATGAAATCAATTTGATGCTCAATACCACGTAAAGGTGGCAATCCATTAGGACTATCTTCAGGAAAGACATCTTCAAAATCCTGCAAAAGAGAAGAAATACTACTTGGCAAAGAAGAAGTTAGTAACTCAGAATTAATCAAAGCTTCTTTGTAAGTAAGTAGTATTATGGGCAACCCCTCTTTTCTTGCATTTAATCACTCTTTCTCCTTTACATAGAAACTCTCTTTTTTCTTAGCCTCTTTCCTCTCACCAAGACTTTCTATTTTTTCACTCAAACCCCTTTTTATCTCTTTTCTCAAATTGCTGCCCTCTCTCTTTCTCTCGGCCATCTCTCTTTTTTTCTAACTCTTGGCCTCCTTTCTTTTCTTTTCCCTCAAGCTCACTTTTTATCCCTCCCCTTGGTTTTCCCATTGTTTCCCTTTATCTCTTCTGATCTTCAAACACTTGAGAAGGAGATAAAGGTGCAAGAGTAAATTTCCATCCATTAAGCTCAAGAGAATATCTATTCTTCCTTCCATCATGAAAAACATTCCTATCATACTGCCAAGGACGACCCAGTAAGATATGACAAGCTTGCATAGGGATTATGTCACAAAGAATATCATCCTCATATCTACCAACATTGAATGTAATCATGCATTGTTTGTTTACCTTTAGTTCACCACTATCATTTAACCATTGAAGTCTATAGGGAGTAGGATGTTTCATGCATGCAAGTCCCGTTTTCCCACAAAGTATGAATTCACCACATTAGCACAACTACCACTATCAATGATCATAGAACATGTTTTCCGTTTTATCCCACACCTAGTATGAAATATATTCTCCCTTTGCTCTTCACTATTGCTTCCCAAATTGATAGTCATAATCCTCCTAACTACCCCAATCATGCCATCATTAAAAGGTAGTTCTACTTCTTCTTCATCTTCACTCACACCTCTCTCCTCATCCTCACATTTATTACTCTCGTATTCTCCACTCATAATCTTTCTAGCCACCCCAATCATACCAGTATGAGGCAGTTCTACATCGTCTTCATCACTCACACCCCCCTCTTCTTCTCCCTCACTTTTTTCACTCTCATATCCCCCATCTTCTCTAAGAATGATGTTTCTTCTACTTGGGCATTCATTCATATGATGTCCCTTTCCTTTTCATTTATGACATTGAATAGAACTAGAAGATGTAGAAGGTTTAGGGTTAAAGGTTTTACCTCCCTCTTTGTTATCAAATTTGCCTTTACCCTTGTCTTCTTGAGGTCTAGAAGAACTCTGCATCTCTTGATTCGGCCATGGCTTCTTAGAGATGGTGTGTGACCGACCTTTCCATGAGCTAGTTTGCTTTCTTTTATTTTGCTTTTCTACCTTTACAGACAAATCAACTAACTCATCTATTGTTACATATTGTTGTAATTCTACTACATAAGCTATTTCCTTATTTAAACCCTTTAAAAACCTAGCCATTGTAGCCTCTTCTTCCTCCATACAATTGGCTTGGATCATAGCCATATCCATAGCCTTAAAGTATTCATCCACAGACATGGACCCTTGCTTCAATGTTTGAAGNACCAAGTAGCAACTGGGGTGTTTGTCCTTCTTGCAATCTATCCCTAGTAATCTTTTTCCACCAAATAGCAGCATAGTCAGAAAACTCAACAACAACAAGTTTAACCTTCTTACCTTCAGAATAGTTATGACAATCAAAGATGGCTTCAACTTTTCTCTCCCAATCAAGATACAAGTCTGGATCCCTTGTTCCCTTGAAAGATGGCATCTTCATGTACTACTTATATTGTCATATTCTACTCTACCTCTTTGTCCCCTCCTATCTCTTCCTACCCTATAATTTTTTTTTAATTAAAGTCATCTATAGAGTTTTCTTGATTTACAATGGGAGCAAGAGGTACATTTCTCCTAGCTTGAGGCCTAACATTATTTCCTCTTCTAAGTTCAGCTATTGTATCATTTTCCTCAGCAATGGTGTCCCTCATTTCTTGGAATTGCAAATTTCACCTTTCGAATTGTTGATGCATAGCTTGCAAGGTAAAATCATTTCTTGCTTTGATTTCGGCTTCTTGGAGAACCCTTTGCTCATCATCACTACATGTACGCGACATCTTAAGAAAAATAATTAAATTGTATCCCACAACTTGGCTTTTCCCTCAATTGTTCTCACACGCACTTGCCTTTGTTTTCTCTCTCGAAATAACCTTTGAACAAAATACATTGTAGATTTATAGGTAAACCCAACTCGTATGAAGTTCTTAGTAGTAAAATATAAATTTTTGGGGAACAAATGAAAAAAGAATTGTCACGCCCCAAAATCGAGGGACGAGACCGGCGTCTAACCGGGTGAACCCAGTCAAGCGGACCTGGATTGCCTTTCCTACCCAACGTATTACCCCGT
>ML252004.1:4164-20852 GCA_005239495.1 Nicotiana undulata
CCCCCCTCCGAGATTTTTTTATTTATTATTATGTATTTTCAGTTTTACTTTTTTCATCTTTTAGTTTACAGGTTCAAAATTTTACAAGTTCTAAAGATATGAGTTCGGAGGTTTATGTGTATCGAAGTTTACGGGTTTAGAAATTATAAAGTTTACGGGTTTGAAATTTCGCGGTTTCGAAAGTTTTGCGGTTCAGAAGTTTATGAAATTTGTGGGTTCAGAAGGTTGTTGGTTCGAAAGTTTATGGCCTCATGTTTATTGTATCAAAATTATTTATAAATACTCTTGAGAAAATATTTTCCTTGATTTGCATACCAAACACCAGAAAATGAATAAGATTACTACTTGTTTTTCAAGAAAATATTTTCTTGGAAAATATTTTCCATTAAAAACATTTTCCTTTATACCAAACACACCCTAAGTACAATATTTTTGTTGTTGATTTTCAAGTGTTTAAAGAGACTAGGGTAGTGACTTCTACCTAGGTGGATCTAACGGGTAGAAAGAATCTAGGGCAAGCATGAGTAATTGGGGTCGTAATATAGTTATCATACCCGTGTACTTACTCTATACCTCTCGGTAGTTTGAGTGATTTTGCCCAATTTGGCTTTCTCAAGTCCAAATGGATATTCATGCAATTCAAGTGATATTAGGTCAAGTCGGGTATTACTATCTCTAGGTTTAACTCTTTAATTGGGGCTATCAATTTCTTGAGTTCACCCTAATTCCTTGTTAGCCTAATTTTCCTAGACTTAGTCCGTCTTTTTCAAGTAGAAACTAAGTCATAAAGGCATGAATCAGTGTTTGCAACCACTAATTTTATAATTCTAGCAATAACTAGGCTAAATATCACTAACACATACACATTCAAGCCCCAAAATTCAATACCCATTAAGTACTCACACTAGGGTTGGGTCACAACCCTAGCTATGGGTCTAGCTACTCATGGGAAAATAGAAATCAAAGATGAAAAGAAGATAAAATTCATAATACTATATTAAAAGACGAAAATCTATTGTTGAAAGATGAATCTAGTATAAAATTTCCCAAAACAGAAGTTTCAGCCATTTCTGGTGCTCCTCTAATACATAACATAACCTAAAAATGACAAAAGTTCTATTTATATTAAGCTGAAATTTTCTAACAAAAATACCCCTGCGGAGGTTATGCGTCCGCATAATTCTGAGATTGTTTTCACGGCCACGTAATTTTGATCGTGATTCGTATCCTTCAATTCAGGATCTGGGTTGAGCTGAGTTTCGCGTATCGCATAATTTCCATCGCGGCAGCATATTTCTGACGCGGACCGCACTTCTCGTTTTTGCTTAAATTTTAAGCTCTCTAAACCTCAGCCATCACGGTCCGTGTAATTCCAATCGCGGTCGCACATGTACTTTCGCGGTGCACCTTTCTGATGCGGTTCGCGCTCATTTTTTAGCCCAAAAATCAACCTCTCTGAATCTCCCTTTCGTGGACCGCATAATTGTGATCGCGATCGCGTTGTGGCTTTCGTGGCCGCACAATAATTGTGAGGTCCGCGTATCAGATCTCTTGGCCCAGTCATGGTTTTTGTTCAAGTTTTGACTCCTTTATGAGTTGATTATGACTCATTTGGATCATTTTGAACAATTCCTGCAAGCACGCATATTACATTAGTTTCCGAAAATACTTTCACGCATTTTTGGCCCAAAACACAAGCAAAAGAGAGCAAATAATAGGTTAAAATCCCTACTTATCAACTCCCCCAAACTTAAGCTTTTGCTTGTTCTCAAGCAAATAAGGTAATTCCCACCTCCACAAGAAAAAACATATTTTAGTTGGCCTAAGGTGACTCCATCAAGCATCAATTGGTATTAACAATTACCCTCAAAACAAATGAATTATCAACAACATCATGTTATGACCTTTTGAGTACCATAGTTCTAATGTGACACTATAGCATCAAAAGTTGACTCAATTCATCAAGGATTTTGAAGAAGTGCGCTCATCACTCTCAAAAGAATGCCACAAGTCCGACTCTAAATACCATAAGTTTGCCCCTTATGTAAATCACCACTAATGTAAGCTCACTCAACTTGAAATCATATAGGGCTTTTGCAGGGATTTTATGAAGGCTTTTGGATCAAGGTAGGACTTACCGGCTTTGATGGTTTCATCTTTCCTTAAGCACTCCATTTTCTCATTTCGGCTCATACTTTCTTGACTCTTTGAGTCATTTTCTTCTTCCTTAGGGGAACTAGAGAGATATACTGCCACTCTTTCTTACTCATGACATTCATTTTTCTCCTTTTCTCATCATTTCATGCCTTTCATCATTGTGTTCTTTGAATCCATTCAACATTTACGTTCTTTTTGACATATTTCTTTTTGGATTTTCTTTCTTTTCTTCGCCTTTCCTTTTCTTCAATTCGTTTTCTTCTTTGTACCTTTTATCACTTTCAAATTCCTCGTCTCTCCCCCAAACTTATGTTTTTGCCAATTGTTTATCATGAATGCTAAGAAAAAATCGGGTGCCAAAAGAGGGTCATTATAAAACGGATAAAGGCTTGTAATGTGGCTATTGAATGAAAAAGGCTTAGGATCAAAGGGGTTGAATAGGGATATCACATTGTTAGGCTGTGGAAGCTTTCAAGTTTCAAATTGGACCAAGGAGAGCCTACAATCATTTCTCAAGTCGAGCTACACTTAGAATTTCGCCTAAACAAACATTCAGGGCAAGTTCTAGACTTATTGGCACGGAACTTGGACCTGCAATTCAATACCTCACCTCTCAAGATGATGGATTGTTAAAGAGAACAGAGTCGAGGTCCCACAACAACCATAGCTAAGATTGAAAATCACAAATGGATCAAGGAAACCACTCGATGATTGTTTTAGTCAACTCAAGAGTCTAAAGGTCACAACTATATCTAATCTTTGCCAATCAACTTGTCTCTAACCATGAGGTCGAAAGTAAATGTGTTAGTACCAAGTGAAGCCTGCTTGAGACATTTTTATTCATTACTAATATATACACCAAAACAAAAAGAAAACAGACTCAATCCCTTAAAAGGGTTGTCACGCCATCCATCGTTGGGAAGAGCCACCCGGTTCACTTAACATCTACCTTTCGAAAGAACTGTGGCATTAAGAAAATCAAAGGATTATTGCTCACACATAATGTAAAAAGAAGTTACTAAAGGAAATAAGAAGCTATGCTATTAAGGAAAGTTATGAAGTAAACTAAGGAATAAACTGAATATGTACAGAATGGAGTAAAACGAATATATACATAATGACCATATCTAGTCCTGGAAGAAGTCTTCGGGATGTCAGAGTCCCGAATCTTCAACTGATGATACCCGGATCTCAAGTCAATCTTAGAGAACACTCTAGCTCCTTGAAGTTGGTCAAATAAATCATCAATACGAGGCAAAGGATACCGGTTCTTCACCGTAACCTTGTTTAGCTGTCAATAATCAATACATATACGCATAGAACCATCCTTCTTCTTCACAAACAACACCGGTGCATCCCAAGGTAACACACTAGGCCGAATGAACCCCTTATCTAGGAGCTCCTGAAGTTGTTCTTTCAATTTCTTCAACTCCACTAGTGCCATACGATATGGAGGAATATAGATAGGCTGAGTGTCTGGCACCAGGTCAATACCAAAATCAATATCCCTGTCAGGTGGCATGCCTGGCGGGTCTGCAGGAAACACGTCCGGAAAATCACGGACCACAGGAACATAATCAACAACAGGAGTCTCACCACTAACATCCCTCACAAAATCCATATACGATAAACATCCTTTCTCAACCATACGTTGAGCCTTCAGGTAAGAAATCACCCTGCTAGGAGCATACTCAGTAGAACCTCTCCACTCAACTCTCGAAACTCCGGGCATAGCCAAGGTCACGGTCCTAGCGTGACAATCAAGAATAGCATGACATGGAGATAGCCAATCCATGCCCAGTATCACATCAAACTCAACCATGCTGAGTAACAGTAGGTCCACATGGGTCTCCAGACCCCCAATAGATATCACACACGACCGATACACACGATCTACAACAATAGTATCACCTACCGGAGTCAACACATGAACAGATGTAACTAAAGACTCACGAGGCATATCTAGGAAATGTCCAAAATAAGACGAGACATATGAATATATAGAACTAGGGCTGAATCATCTCGGTGACAAACTGATATAATACTTGTGATCACTACATCGGAGGCCATAGCATTTGTCCTGGATGGAAGTGTATAGATACGTACATGACCTCCACCTTCTCGGCCTCCCCCTCTAGGGCGGCCTCTAGCTGAATGACTCCCACCCCTAGTTGCCGGGGTGGGTGGTGAAGTAAATGGAGCTGAAGTCGAAGGCTGGCTCCTCAACTGAGACGGACCTCCAATAAGATGAGGACACTGCCTCCTCAAATGCCCGAACTCTCCGCACTCATAACAACTACCTGGTGCAGGAGACGGGGACTGAAGGGAACCCCTGGAACCAGAATAACCAGAAGAAGGACCATGCACGGAGGAACCCTGAATAGATGGTGCCCGGGATGAACTCTGAGCTGGAAGGGCACTGCATGAAGAACGGCCTGGATGAGAGCTGCGGGGACCCTGCCCCAATGATGCACCACCATAATCTGGGCGATCTGGCTGAGGAGGCCTAAATGGACGGCCTCTAATGTGCTGAAACTTCCCTCTGGAAGGAGTACCACTGAAACTGCCAGATCCACGAGGCCTCTTGGCCTCCCTCTCCTCTCGCTCCTGGCGGCAAACTGACTCGATATCTCGAGCAATATCAACAACCTGCTCGAAGGTAGCACCTGATACTCTCTCCGTAGTCATCAAAATACGGAGCTGATAAGTGAGGCCATCCACAAACCTCCTGATCCTCTCCCTATCAGTAGGGACTAACTCAGTAGCATGACGAGCCAACTCTAAAAACTGCATCTCATACTGTGTCACTGATAACTCTCCCTGATGCAGCTGCTCAAACTGCCTACGTTGATCCTCCCTGTGAGACTGGGGAACATACTTCTCCAAAAAGATAGTGGAGAAATGCTGCCAAGTGAGGGGTGCTGCACCAACAGGCCTACGCCTCTCGAAAGACTCCCACCAAGTGAAGGCAACCCCAGAAAACTGAAAGTAGCAAATGAGACCCCACTAGTCTCCAGAATCCCTGCAGTACAAAGTATCCTCTGACACTTATCCATAAAACCTGGGCATGCTCATCCTCAGTACAGCTGAACGTCGGAGGCTGAAGTCTACTAAACCTCTCCAGCTAGCGTTGCTCATCCTATGGCATAGTTGGAACCATGAAGTCCTGAATTGGAACAACCGGCTGGGCTGGAACTGCCCCCGGTGTCTGAAGGCCCTGTACAACCTGCTCAGGTGTTCGGGCAGCTGGAGTCTGAGTGCCTCCCCCGTCCTGAGATGTAGCGGCAGTAGTAGACACAACAACTGCCTGAGCAAGGCTAGTACATACTGTCAAGATCTGAGCAAGGGTCTCGTGAAGACCTGGAATAACAATGGACACTATCGGTGCCTGAGCTTGTCGTTGGAATGTCTGCGGCGGGAACCTGGTCCTGAATAGTAAGGGGATCCACTGGTACTGCCGTGGCTGCTGTGCGGGCTGGTTCCCTACCTCTACCACGGCCTCGACCTCTCGCTGGTCTAGCGGGTGTCTGGTCACCCTGATCAGTAGCGCGTGTCCTCACCATCTGTGAGAGAATGAAACGACAGAAGTTTAGATTTCCAGAATCAATAGGATGGCACGACCTAATTCAAGAAAATGAGATGTTTCCTAAGAGTTATGTAGCCTCTCGAAGATAAGTACAGACGTCTCTATACCGATCCGCAAGACTCTACTAAACCTGCTCATGACCGTTAAGTCCTATGTAACCTAGTGCTCTGATACCAACTTGTCACGACCCCAAAACAATAAGGACCGTGATGGAGACTATTGTGGAATAGGCTAGCCCTCTAACACAATGTAATCAACATTTTCCATTTATAATAAATATATCCTCATATTCCGATAAAGATTTCCTTTTTTAAGACAAGTTCAACAAGAGAAATAACCAAAACAAACAAATCTAACACCCCCTCCCCCAGACCTCTGGAGTCAACTGTCATGAGCATCTAATACAGGAAATACAAGATATCAAAAATGTAACCTTGATACTAATACAGATCTAAAAGTACTAATAGTTTATGAAATGGGGAAGGAAAGGAGGTAAGATGTGGACGCTGAGCAGCTACCTCGATCTTGGATCAACTCTGAAGCACGTGAGAGAATCAACTAACGAGTTGGCCCGGTACCTGGATCTGCACACAGAGGTGCAGGGAGTAACGTGAGTACGCCAACTCAGTAAGTAACCAAAGTAACTAAAAAGTTGAGTGCAGTGAAGAGCATTTATAAATCATAATTTCATAAAATAATATTTCAACTTTTATTAGAAGGCTCGGTATAAAGAAGAGTGAGAAAAACAATAAGTTTCACAGCGTAACAACCTTCCATGCACAGTATCACTCATAACAAGGTATCTCTGTCGCTCGTGACTCCACTGTCATTATTCCATGCTCACACTAAGCACTCTCATTCAACAAGTACCAGATATGTCACGACCCGAAATCCCACCTTCAGGCCGTGATGGCGTCTAACGTTGAACCTGCTAGACAAGCCAACGTTTTGATTAAATTGACTTATTAACTATTACATAACCAAAACTAACTAGAACATTTATGAAAAAAATGCGTAAGTAATATGAAATTCAAGAACTAGAATAGACATCCCATGATAATTTCCGTAAGAACAACCCCAGAAACCGGTTTCACAACCTCACGAACAGTCTATGAGTTTACTAAATACAATGGTTTGAAATAAGTAAATACAACTGTCTTGGAACTACAAAATAAGACAGAAAATGAGAAGATAGATGGTGACGCCAAGGCCCACGAACGTCTGCGGGACTACCTCGGTGTCGCCCTTCAGTGTCCACTGGGTCCAACTCCGTAATCTGCACAACATAAAGAAGTGCAGGTGTAGCATCAGTACAACCGACCCCATGTACTGAGTAAGTGCCGAGCATAACCTCGGCGAAGTAGTGACGAGGCTAGACATGACAATAACAAATTACCTGTACAGTTCTACAATGTATAACAGAAAATAAACAATTAAGTACGGCAAGACAGGGAATAAATAATAGGGAAAACAAGGGAGAACGGTAATGAATCACTGAGCAAGGCAACGGTATAGAAAAGTAAAGTCAACATGAAGTAACAACACAAACAAATATGTACACGGCATCACCCTTCGTGCTTTACTCTCATCCTTACCAAAACAAGTACACAACATCACCCTTCGTGCTTTTACTCTCGTCCTCACAATGCAATAAATAAATAAAAGGGCACGACATGTTCCTTCGTGCTTTTAAATGTAAAATCATGGCACGGCATCACCCTTCGTGCTTTTACTCTCTTCCTCATAATGCAATGCATGAAATGAATACACGGCATCACCCTTCGTGCTTTACTCTCTTCCTCACCCAAACAATGCAAAATAACAACTTGGCAAGGAAATCAACAGCAGTAAACATGATTCATAATAACCCGGCAAGGGAAACAACAACCGAAATACTACCGTCTCGGCAAGAGACTCAGTTATAACCAATCTCATCCAAGTATATAACTTAATGAAAAACAATCCTCAACTGGAAACAACTTATTACATGTCCTCTATCAAGTATTTCTCAACAATTGAATAACTTCAAAAGGAAATCTACTTCATAACACAATGAATATCGGAGAAAAACACGTAATACATCGAAATCGACTCACGGGCATGCTTGACAAATAATATATAGGTTCTCGTCACCTCACCTATACATTGCACATGATAAGAACAAGTAGCAAATACGACTCAACACCTATTCCCACAAGCTAAAGTTAGGCCAATCACTTACCTCGACTCCAAGAATGCAAATCAAGCCTCTAATACCGCTTTTCCTCTCGAACTCGACTCCGAAACGATCGTATCTAGACATAATCGACTCAATAATATCAATAAAGGCTAAACAATACAATTCCCAAGCCTAACTATAGAATTTCCAACATTCTTCCAAAAATTCAAAAATTCGACCCCGGGCCCGCTTGGTCCAAACACGAGGTTCGGACCAAAATCCGATCACCCATTCCCCCACGAGCCCAAATATACAATTTATTTTGAAATCCGACCCCAAAACGAGGTTGAATTCCCAAAAATTCAAAAAGCCCTAACTCTACCCAAATCCCTAATTTCTACCCTTTAATTCCATGATTTTGGGCCTATGATCTATTAATTGTTGATGAAAACGGAAGAAAATAGAGTTAAGATCACTTACCTATGAAGCTATGGTGGAAAAGCTCTTCAAAATCGCCTATGGGGTGTGGGGAAGAAGGAGGGTTGTGAAAATTGGGAGAAAATCCCGTAATTATTCTGTTTTTAGGCTTTTAAAATCACTGGACAAAAATACACTATGCATTCGCGACCCCTTGGCCGCGTTCGCACAGGGTTGACAGCTTTGATCTATGCGTTCGCGTGCCAAGGGCCGCATTCGCACAGGGTAAATTCTACCTAGCCCCCCAGGCCCCCCGCTAAGGCTGTGCGTTCGCACTTACCCCCCCCCCACCCCCCCACCCCCGCGCTCGCATAGCTTACACTGGTCCCCTCTCTGCGATCGCATCCTGAGTGGTGCCTTCGCACAGTACATTTTCTACCCCGACCCCCAGACCCCACTTTACCCTGTGCGTTCGCACTCCCTTGAGTACGTTCGCATAGGGTAATATAACTGGACACCAGCAACAGCAATAACACCAAAAATTTCCTNCCTGAGTGGTGCGTTCGCACAGTACATTTCCTACCCTGACCCTCAGACCCCACTTTACAATGTGCGTTCACACTCCCTTGAGTGCGTTCGCATAGGGTAATATAACTGGACACCCGCAACAACAATAACACCAGAAATTTCCTAAGTTTTTGCACTCCGACACCCCCTCGAAACTCACCCGAGCCCTTGGGGCTCAAAACTAAACATACACACAACCTCAAAAACATCCTACAGACTTATTCGAGTAATCAAAACACCAAAATAACACCATAAACACTGAATTAAACCTCAAAATCTATAGAATTTCTCAAAACTTCATTAACCTTCAAATTTTTTGTTTTTAGTCCGAATCACGTCAAACTAAGTTCGTTTCTTACCAAATTCCACAGATAAATCACATAATACATATTTAACTTGTTTCGGGCTCCGGAACCATAATACGGGCCCGGTAACACATGTTTCACATCAAACTTCATTTTCAAAAGCCTTTATATTTTTCAGAAAACAATTTTCTTTAAAAATTCATTTCTCAGACTTGGGACCTCGAAATTCGATTCCGGGCATACGCCCAAGTCCCATATTTTCCTACGGACCCTCCGGGACCGTCAAATCACGGGTCCAGGTCCGTTTACCAAAAATGTTGACCAAAGTCAACTTTATCCAAATAATTATCATAAATTCAACATTTATTCAATTTTCCACATAACGGCTTCTCAACATCGTGTGAGATAAATGGAGGCTTTCGAGGCCTCAGAACACAGATTAAGTTAAAATTACACGGGATGACCTTTTGGGTCATCACAATCTCCACCTCTAAAACAAATATTCGTCCTCGAACGTACATAGAAAGGTACTTGAATCGGGGAAAAGATGGGGATATCGGCTCCGCATATCGGACTCGAACTCCCAAGTAGCTGCCTCCACATGCTGACCTCTCCACTGAACACGAATCGAAGGATAAATCTTCGATCTCAACTAACGAACCTGCCGAGCTAATATGGCTACCGGCTCCTCCTCATAAGTCTAATCCTTGTCCAACTGGACACCACTGAATTAAAGTACATGAGATGGATCTGCAATATACCTCCGGAGCATAGATACATGAAACACCGGGTGCACGGCTGATAAACGCGGTGGCAAGGCAAGTCTGTAGGCCACCTCTCCTACCTTATCCAGAATCTCAAATGGACCAATGTACTTAGGGCTCAACTTGCCCTTCTTTCCGAACCTCATCACGCCCTTCATGGGTGACACCCGAAGAAATACCCTCCTATCATAAATGCCAAATCTCGAACTCTGCGATCCGCATAAATCTTCTGCCTGGACCGAGTTGTACGAAGTCTATCCTGAATGACCCTCACCTTGTCCAAGGCATCCTGGACTAAATCAGAACCCAACAATCTAGCCTCTCCCGGCTCAAACCATCCGACTGGCGACCGACACCGCCTACCATACAACGCCTCATACGGAGCCATCTGAATGCTCGACTGATAGCTGTTGTTGTAGGCAAACTCAGCTAAAGGCAAGAACTGGTCCCATGAACCTCCAAAGTCAATGACACATGCCTGCAACATATCCTCCAAAATCTGAATCGTACGCTCGGACTGTCCGTCAGTCTGAGGGAGAAATGTTGTGCTCAAATCAACCCGTGTGCCCAACTCACGCTGAAATACTCTCCAGAAATGGGAGGTAAATTGAGTACCTTGGTCAGATATAATGGATACGGGCACACCATGCAACCGAACAATCTCCCTCATATAGATCTTGGCCAACTTCTCTGAAGAATACGAAACTGATACATGAATGAAGTGTGATGACTTAGTCAGCCTATCCACAATGACCCACACCGCATCAAACATCCTCTGAGTCCGTGGGATTCCAACTACAAAATCCATGGTGATACGCTCCCACTTCCACTCGGGAAGCTCAATTTGCTGCATCAAACCACCAGGTCTCTGATGCTCGTACTTAAACTGCTGACAGTTCAAGCACCAAGCTACATAGGCTACAATATCCTTCTTCATCCTCCGCCACCAATAATGCTGCCGCAAGTCCTGGTACATCTTTGCGGCGCCCGGATGAATGTAATACCGGGAACTACGGGCCTCCTACAATATCAACTCACGAATACCATCAATATCAGGTACACAAATACGACCATGCATCCTCAGAACTCCCTCATCATCAACTGTGACCTGCTTGGCACCTCCGTGTCGGACCGTATCTCTAAGTACACATAAATGACGATCATCATACTGCCTGGCCTGAATACGGTCATACAATGAAGAACGGGCCACGGTATGGGCCAAAACACTGCTAGTCTCAGAAACCTCCAATCTCATAAACCAGTTGGCCAAAGCCTGAACATCCAACGCAAACAGTCGCTCTCCGACCGATAGATAGGCAAGACTACCCATGCTGGCTGACTTCCGGCTCAAAGCATCGGCCACCATATTGGCCTTCCCCGGATGATATAAGATGGTAATGTCATAATCCTTCAACAGCTCTAACCATCTCCTTTGCCTCATATTCAACTCTTTCTGCTTGAACAGATACTGCAAACTCTTATGGTCCATGAACACCTCACATGGCACCCCATACAGATAGTGCCTCCAAATCTTCAATGCATGAACAATAGCTGCTAACTCCAAATCATGAATTGGATAGTTCTTCTCGTGAATCTTTAACTGACGTGAAGCACAAGCTATAAAATTGTCATCCTGCATCAACACTGCACCAAGTACAACCTGTAAAGCATCACAATACATGGTATAAGGCCCTGAACCTGTGGGCAAAACTAACATCGGTGCCGTGGTCAAGGCCGCCTTGAGCTTCTGAAATCTCTCCTCACACTCATCTGACCACCTGAACTGGGCACTTTTCTGAGTCAACCTGGTCATCGAGGTTGCGATAGATGAAAAGCCCTCCACAAATCGGTGATAATAACCTGCTAAGCCCAAGAAACTCCGAATCTCTGTAGCCGAAGTGGGTCTAGGTCAATCTCTGACTGCTGAAATCTTTTTGGGATCCACTTGAATACCCTTTACCGACACCACATGACCTAGAAATGCCACTGAACTCAACCAGAACTCACACTTAGAAAATTTGGCATACATCTGACTATCCCTCAGAGTCTGGAGGACGACTCGAAGGTGTTGCTCATGCTCCTCTCGGCTGCGAGAGTATATCAATATATCATCAATGAAAACGATCACAAATGAGTCCAAATAGGGCCTGAACACTCGGTTCATCAAATCTATGAAAGCAGCGGGGGAATTTGTCAACCCAAATGACATCACCAAGAACTCATAATGGCCATACCGAGTGCGAAAGGCTGTCTTAGGGACATCAGACGCCCTAATCCTCAGTTTATGGTAACCAGATCTCAAGTCTATCTTGGAGAACACTGTAGCACCCTGGTACTCCTGGTAAGGCCAAGGTCACAGTCTTGGCATGACAGTCCAGAATAGCATGATATGGAGATAGCCAATCTATCCCCAAAATAACATCAAAGTCAACCATATCAAGGAGAAAAATATCTACCTGAGTCTCCAGACCACCAATAGCCACTAAGCATGAATGGTAGACTCGATCTACCACAATAGATTCACCCACCGGTATAGACACATATACAGAAGTGCTCAGGGAATGACGGGGCATACTCAGATAAGGGGCAAAATATGAAGACACATAGGAGAATGTAGAACCCGGATCGAATAAAACCGAAGCATCTCTGCTGCAAACTGAAACCATACCTGTAATAACTGCATCGGCGGCCTCAGCCTATTGCCTAGCCAGAATAGCATAGCATCGGGGCGGAGCCCCTCCAACCTGAACATCTCTGGGTCGACCTACTACGGGCTGACCTCTACCACTCGTGGCATGTACTCTACCTCTATGAGTCTGACCTCTACCTCTGGCACCTCATCCTCCACCCCTAGCTGGATGAGGGGGTGGGCGTACACCTGGTGTGGGAATCATGGCACGGGAACCCTGATACTGAGAACTACCAGAAGCTCGGGGGCAATACCTGGAAATGTGCCCTGAAACACCACAAGAATAACAAGACCTCTGTTGTTGAGGTTGCTGACTATGGAACTGACATGTCGACCCGAATAACCACCCTGAAGCGGCGGTGCACTGATAGGAGCTGGTGGTGCACTGATAGGAGCTGGTGGTGTATTGCGGGATACCTGAAGTGCCGACTAGTATGGTCTAGGAGGATGACCTCTGCCGAAAGAATCCCTGCCTCCAGATGAGGCACCACTGAAATGACAGAAATAATGAGGTCTCTTGTCAGACCCCTGACCACTGCCATGTGACAAAACCATCTCAATACTCCTGGCCACATTGGCCGCATCCTGAAATGAAATATCAGTACCTGACTCTCTGGCCATCTGAAGTCTAATAGGCTGAGCCAAACCCTTAATAAACCTCCCCACTCTCTCTCGATCTATGGGGAGTATCATGATAGCATGTCGGGTCAGAGTAATGAACCTGGTCTCGTACTGAGTAAAAGTCATAGATCCCTGTTGGAGGCGCTCAAACTGCCTCCGATAGTCCTCTCTCTGAGTAACTGGAAGAAACTTCCCCAAGAACAACTCGGAGAACTGAGCCCAAGTCAAAGGTGCAGACCCAGCTAGTCTGGTCAAGCAATAGTCCCTCCACCAAGTCTTGGCGGTACCAGAAAGACGGAATGCGACAAAATCAACTCCATTGGTCTCCACAATGCCCATGTTCCGAAGAACCTCATAACAACCGTCCAAGTAATCCTGGGGATCCTCTGATGGTGCACCAGTAAAAGTAATAGGGAATAACTTGGTGAACCGATCTAATCTCCATAAGGCATCTGCTGACATAGATGCTCCCTCAACTGCCAGTGCTACAATACCCGACTGAGCTACTCCGACTGTCTGAGGTGCCAGAATCTGGAACTGAGGAGCTAGCTGCTCTGGTGTGCGAGTAGCAGGAGTTTGGGGCCCTCCCCCAGCCTGAGAGACGGCTGGTGCAGTAGGAAGAATACCGGCCTGAGCCACGCTCTCCATAAGTCCTACTAAGCGGACAAGAGCGTCCTGAAGAATTGGGGTGGCAATGAACCCCTCTGGGACCTGAGCTGGTCCAATTGGAACCGACTGAGAAGGAACCTCACTGGAAAAGTCTACCTGTGGGTCCTCTACAGGGGCTGCTGCTCTGGGCTGAGCCTTGCCCCTGCCTCGTCCTCTATCACGGCCTCGTCCTCGTCCTCTATCACGGCCTCGTCCTCGTCCTCTATCACGGCCTCGTCCTCGTCCTTGGCCCTTCGTAGGAGCTGCAACAGGAGGATCGGGCTGCTGATCGGTAGATGAGGAAGCACGCGTTCTCACCATCTGCGAGAGAATAGAATAGAAACTCAATTAGCATTTAGAATTCAAATCGCATGACAGAGAAGAAGAAAAAGTGAAGTTATTCCTAACTTTGCAGCCTCTGGGGTGATAAGTACAGACGTCTCCGTACCGATCCCTCAGACTCTACCAAGTTTGTCCGTGAGTTGTGAGACCTAAGCAACCTAGAGTTATGATACCAACTTGTCACGACCCGAAATCTCACCTTCAGGTCGTGATGACGTCTAACGTTGAACCCACTAGACAAGCCAACGTTTTGATTAAATTGACTTATTAACTATTAAATAACCAAAACTAACTAGAACATTTATGAAAACAAATGCGTAAGTAATATGAAATTCAAGAACTAGAATAGACATCCCATGATAATTTCCGTAAGAACAACCCCAAAAACAGGTTTCACAACCTCACGAACAGTCTATGAGTTTACTAAATACAATGGTTTGAAATAAGTAAATACAATTGTCTTGGAACTACAAAATAAGATAGAAAATGAGAATATAGATGGTGATGCCAAGACCCACGAACGTCTGCGGGACTACATCGGTGTCGCCTGTGTGGACTGAAGGATACTCCCTCTATCAGTGTTCACTGGGTCCAGCTCCATAATCTGCACAACATAAAGAAGTGCAGGTGTAGCATCAGTACAACCGACCCCATGTACTGAGCCTAACCTCGGTGAAGTAGTGACGAGGCTAGACACGACAATAACAAATTGCCAGTACGGTTCTACAATGTATAACAGGAAATAAACAATTAAGTACGGCAAGACATGGAACAAATAATGGGGAAAACAAGGGAGAACGGTAATGAATCATTGAGCAAGGCAACGGTATAGAAAAGTAAAGTCAACAAGAAGTAACAACACAAACAAATATATACACGGCATCACCCTTCGTGCTTTACTCTCATCCTTACCAAAAAAAGTACACGTCATCGCCATTCGTGCTTTTACTCTCGTCCTCACAATGCAATAAATAAATAAAAGGGCACGGCATGTTCCTTCGTGCTTTTAAATATAAAATCATGGCACGGCATCACCCTTCGTGCTTTTACTCTCATCCTTACCAAAAAAAGTACACGTCATCGCCATTCGTGCTTTTACTCTCGTCCTCACAATGCAATAAATAAATAAAAGGGCACGGCATGTTCCTTCGTGCTTTTAAATATAAAATCATGGCACGGCATCACCCTTCGTGCTTTTACTCTCTTTCTCACAATGCAATGAATGAAATGAATACACGACATCACCCTTCGTGCTTTACTCTCTTCCTCACCCAAACAATGCAAAATAACATCTTGGAAAGGAAATCAACAGCAGGAAACATGATTCATAATAACCAGGCAAGGGAAACAACAACCGAAATACTACCGTCCCGGCAAGGGACTCAGTTATAACCAATCTCATTCAAGTATGTAACTTAATGAAAAATAATCCTCAACTGGAAACAACTTATTACATGTCCTCTATCAAGTATTTCTCAACAATTGAATAACTTCAAAAGGAAATCTACTTCATAACACAATGAATATCGGAGAAAAACACGTAACACATCGAAATCGACTCACGGGAATGCTTGACAAACAATATATAGGTACTCGTCACCTCACCTATACATTGCACATGATAAGAAGAAGTAGCAAATACGACTCAACACCTATTCCCTCAAGCTAAAGTTAGGCCAAACACTTACCTCAGCTCCAAGAATGCAAATCAAGCCTCTAACACCGCTTTTCCTCTCGAACTCGACTCCGAAATGATCGTATCTAGACATAATCGACTCAATAATATCAATAAAGGCTAAACAATACAATTCCCAAGCCTAATTATAGAATTTCCAACATTCTTCCAAAAATTCCAAAAATCGACCCCGGACCCGCTTGGTCCAAACACGAGGTTCGGACCAAAACCCGATCATCCATTCCCCCACGAGCCCGAATATAAAATTTATTTTGAAATCCGACCCCAAAATGAGGTTGAATTCCAAAAAAATTAAAAATCCCTAACTCTACTCAAATCCCCAATTTCTACCGTTTAATTCCATGACTTTGGGCCTAGGATCTATTAATTGTTGATGAAAACGGAAGAAAATAGAGTTAAGATCACTTACCTATGAAGCTATGGTGGAAAAGCTCTTCAAAATCGCCTATGGGGTGTGGGGAAGAAGGAGGGTTGTGAAGATTGGGAGAAAATCCCGTAATTATTCTGTTTTTAGGCTTTTAAAATCACTGGACAAAAATACACTTTGCATTCGCGACCCCTTGGCCGCGTTCGCACAAGGTTGACAACTTTGACCTATGCGTTCGCGTTCCAAGGGCCGCGTTCGCACAGGGTAAATTCTACGCAGACCCCCAGGCCCCCTGCTAAGGCTGTGCGTTCGCACTTACCCCCCCCTCCCCCCCACGTTCGCATAGCCTACACTGGTCCCCTCTCCGTGGT